>JAYRCB010000166.1:103481-113497 GCA_036026315.1 Trachelus stipa
TACACTGTTTCAAGTTTGACATCAAAGCAACGTGTCGAACGAAATAATTCTCTTATGAGAAATGAAAATGAAAAAAGCTCAAGGTAACAAATCCAAAATTAAATTTTCGGAAATTATTTTTTTTTAATTTCCTCGCTTATCCCGCGATAGGATTTTCTTTTTCCTTCCGTTGGCAAATTTTTCTCAATCCAGTCGGACCAAATCTTCACGTATCGAGAATAATGGAAAAAAAATCAAATGGCACTCGAGTCGAGCTACAGCTGCAAGAAATTCAACCGTCTTCGGGTGACATTTATTTGCAACCCTCGCGCAAAATCACGATGCATTCGACGTGCTCGCGAAAATTCGCTCAACGGGAAGGCGAAGAGAGGGTTTTATCCTAACGAAGTCTAAAAGTTCGTTCGTCGAAGTGAATCAGTGCCGAAAGGCGCAAAGTCAAACAAAAGATGGTTAACGCGAAATCCACGTGATTCGATTTGGCCACACCGAGTTTAACGAAAATGTCGTACCCGATGTTACTCCTGCGTCCGGGAAATTGTTGCCAGCTTTACCCACAATCCATTTTCAGTTCCGTAGACTCACGATACATACACACATGGACTCTACGATACGTACACACATGGATTCTACTGGGTGTGCATGTATGTCGGTGCGAATACGTACAGTGGCCAAGGAACCTGTCTCGCCGTTCACCTTCAAATTTTCTTCACGTTACTTACTGAAAATTTCAGTTTCGTGAATTTTTCGACCCCCACGTTAAACTCATATAAGTGGAATATAAAAAAATGGTATAATACGTTATGCAAGTCTTGAATATACAATTACTGCCAAATTATATTTACCTTGCATGTGTGAGAGTATATATTACATACACTACACATTTTTGATATACATAATATACATAACATATGACTTTTTTCCGAGGGAAAAATAAATATTCATTTTTCCAAATTTGTGAATTGGAAATAATATTTTTTTAAAATATTTAACATCCCATCGAGCACTATATCGTATTTATATAATTTTGACATCCGATACGCAACGTAATATTTACGCAGGTTAGGCGTAACTAATTCAAAATTTTATTGGAATTTTACAAATTTTTGTACAATGCGTTCAAGTGATCGAGTTTTTGATACTTTTTATATTCTCACGGGAGATCAAGACTCGTTAAGCGAACGAATAGAAATGGCAAAAGTTCATTTCCAACTAGCGACGCAGTAATTGAGCAAAGGCTTGTCCTAACGCCGTTACAACTAAAGCCGGTTAAATGAAAGTTGAAAGCCGACGCGCGCCGACATAATGCGAATTTATGCGAACACTGGAAATTGCTGCTGCGTCTCGACCGAAACTATCTTTTGCAGCCATAACGTTTCCTCTCGACTGTAGGAGATACGCGTAAATAAGGAGTACATACATCGTAGCGATCTTTTAACACAAAAAGTTTGGAAACTGCAATATTTATATTTTCTAAATTTACCAAAATTAAAAAAAAATACCTTCGAAAATTTCGTACCCAGCATCCGATCAGCGTCTCTGCGACGTACCCAAACAAATAGCCAAGCAATTTGAAACCACAGAAATTCGAAGAGTAAATATTCTGAACTCCGTTGGGTAGGGACGCTGAGCGTCCAGGCGCAGGAACTCAGCGCAATAGCTATACAGGGTAGCTGCAGAGTTATCGTTAGAATCGGGAAAACGATATCGCATTCATAGAAACTCGTGACACAGAAGCACGAGTCATACACAGAGAATACGTACAGGAACAGGAACAGCAATAGAAGCAGGTTGATCGAACTGCCCGAAATATTGTCCGCAGTTGCGGAAGGAGTCGGAAGAGCAGAACGACGCGGATAAAAAGAGAAAATAAAAGAGAGGAAGAAGAAGGGCGATTGAGAGGGAGATAGAAAAAGAACAAGAGAGAAGAAAAGAGTTACAGAATTCACAACCAGACTTGTGTTATTTGAGAAAACACAATTCGCGCTCGAGGAATGTTGGATGAGAGGTCCAGCGAGATACAGAGTGAATTTTTATTCCACGTGGATAAAGTGAAACAGAGAGAAACAGAGCAAAAAAAGTATAAATGTTTCCCACGTGTACTACATTCGTGGGGGAAAAAAAAAATTGTCGCAGATATCTGAACCACGATCGACGTGTATTGCGTAAAATTTTTTTTCAAAAATCTCTTTTCACGTCGATAAATCTTTTCGTACCTAAAGCACCGAATCACAGACAAAATGCTATGCGAGAGGGATGAAAAATTTGCAATGTAAAATTTTCACGATATGGCCAGAAGCATTCCGTGAAGCCAACTCCCTTTAGGAATAACACGCTTGACGATTTTACAAGTACTCGATGAAGGGTAGTCGCACGTGCCAGTTTCTCTAAAAAAAATGAGGGTAGCTTTGAGCTAGGTGCAATACGAGTGGAACCGTTGAAGTGGCTCTCGCAAATTTAAAACCAAGATTTATCGCGTTCGCAATGAACAGCTTTGCTTGGAAAATCGTTGCTGCCAGACGACTTCATCGTGAAATTACGTATATGTGAATCAAAGTTTAAAAAAATTAATAAAAAATAATTAATCAGTTTTTACGGTACCAACCGATTAAGTAATCCACGTATTGGGTTATTAAAACGTATGCATGAACTTTGGCATAAGGTTATGAAGGAGAGACCAACTTTCCCACAGTCCCAATTGAACGCAAATGACTTTTTACTGTAAATTCTCTCCAGTTTTAAA
Source organism: Trachelus stipa (assembly GCA_036026315.1). Lineage (NCBI taxonomy): Eukaryota > Metazoa > Arthropoda > Insecta > Hymenoptera > Cephidae > Trachelus > Trachelus stipa. The sequence continues at coordinate 106,222 of JAYRCB010000166.1, forward strand.
TATATGGAATATAATTAGGTACGAAAGACATCTTATTATCATAGTACATTGTATCTGGTTTTACATTAGCTTACTCTAGATTCGGTTAGGCGAGGTTGGGATAGGGTGAAATGTTCAAACTTCGGAGACTGAATAGATTAGTGGATATATCGTCCGACTGAACAGAGCATTAAATGTTTGGAAATGCTCCGCCAGATAAGGATAGTCTACAATATAGCTAAATGACCGATGGAAGATTGCTCGGGAGGCACAAATTCACATTTAAGTCCAATTGGCAAATGGGCATCACTCGATCGAGGCTCTCGTGCATCAGGAATTTCCAGTCAGGTAAGGCCGGGCAAGCGCACTCTTCATATATTGGATTGCACTATATATTTTGTTCTATATAAACTCTCTCTCCTCTATCTCCCGCACTTTACAAACTTTTTTTCGTTTCAACGCGCACACGCACTCGCTCGTTCTAGCATGTTCTTTCTATGTCCACCTTCTCGCGCTCGATTCTCAATCGATCTTTCGGTCCTCGCGCACACGCGACTCCTTCACGCTCCGCTAGGGGCGCTCGCATCGGGTTCGTATCGCGCCCGGCCTGAACGCTCGCGGTGACGCGGGATTTTTAAAATGGAACATAAGCAAAGGAGTGTATTAGTCTTCCGAGACTAATAATCCGAAAAAATCGACGCGTCCCTTTCTTCTCCCATAAAGGGACACCAATAAATTCCAAAGAGTGACGATAAATTCCACAGGAATTGTTTTCACGTCGAACTGCAGGAATTCCAGCCGGAGATCCTTCTCGAAACGGATTCCAGAAGCGTTGCAGAGCTGCAGCAGGGGATTTTTTTTAATTACAAAATAAACGAGAGATTCATGTAGAATCGAGTGCTCCAAACAAGTATTGTTGGCTGGGATAATAATTTTAAAAAATTTCAGAATTACACATTGCTTTGCACGAATAGCTCACCTTTTTTTATTTTTTACGAAAGGATAGGTTAATGAAATTTCGAATTCTAAAATCTAAATATGCAAGCATGATATATCTTTACCAAAGACACGTGACTGCGACCTCCGACTCCTCCTGTACACGTGAAACTAGCGCAAAAGCCCAGAGGGGAGTTTAAAATGAGGCTCGGCCGATTGGCCAGATAACATTAGTTACCATTGAACAAGTGCGTTACAAGCTAGCCAGTACGTGTTCTACACAACCATAAAGTACGTGTCACACCGTGGCGGCAGGATGTAACGCGGCTCGCCACAATATCGACGAGGGGTCGTGGAAGCATCGGTAGCTGCGACTCATCGGGTGTCGGGACGTTGAAAATTATCGGTATACCTGGTGCGCAATTAAATTAATTGAACGTGCGTCCTGGAGAGCGTCTCGTAAAAGCAATGTCGCTCTGACCTGGTGATTCGAAATTTTGCTACAGTACGATTCCGTATTTCGTCCCTGCCTCTCTCTCTATATATTTTTTTCCTTTCTCCATTCGTTCTCCCAGCCACAGCTTTTTGTTAAATTAATTCAAGGATTTCAGCACACGTACGTCACATGACAGAGAAGCTGGAAATGTGACGCACGCGTTATTAGATAACTCAATATTGATTTAAAAAATAACGTCAAGAAGAAGAAGCCCAGATATTTTCAGGGGTAGCGAAAAAAGAACCAGCAAGGTTAGGTCGTACCACGGAGGAACGAAAATTCTTACGAGACTGTACCTGCCATTATTTTATTAATTGAAATTCTATAAATAACCCAGAAGAAAACATCCCCCCATACGAAGTCCTATACTTGCGAATTGAAACGCGAATTCGCACTGGTAGAAAGTATTCGCGAAATTAAAAAAAGAAAATATAATCGCATACCAAGTTCTAGACAACCGTTAGATCCATAGATCACGATCAAGGACGAGTGGTACCGTACGAAATAGCGACAATCGCTAACCCCACCATCTCATGAAATGGACTGTGAGACTGATCGTTCAGGCACGTTACCGAGGGACATTGAAATAGATACAGACAAAGGCCAGATACAAGGGATGGATTTAAATTCATTAATCACCCCCATTTGAATCGAGGCATCCTTACTCGACGCAGTACGCAATGCCGATAGAATTGTTAATCGCAAACACGGCCGTCAGAGAAGAAGTGGTTGGGGCCTGAAAGGGAATGAGAGAACGTGTAGAGATTCCCAGCGATGTGCTAACGATTCCAATAACAATTACCGTTCTGGTTATGTCATCCATACTGTTCCCCGGCTAGCGATCAGCCGTAAGAAAAAGTGTCGGAACCACCCCGTAACGATAAAATCAACGCAATCCAACCCTCAAACCTGGGTACACGAAAAAAAAAACCTAGAAAGAAACTAAAAATTCGTAACATTTTTCTTGGAAGGAGAGGAGAGAAAAAACACCGCTAGTTAACCACACATCGCCCTTAAAATTACTTCATTATTTTTGACCATAAAAAAAGCACCCCTTAACACTGTACCACGATCATCCCCCACGATATCGCTAGCACAACCCCCTGTGTTCTATTTAAATCCCTGGAAAACTAAATTGACGATTAATTAGTGGAGTAAGCCAGGACAGGATCAGACGTAAATAGCCAGCCGAGAATAACCCTACAATGCGTTGGGATTGCCCGCACACGTGCTGTATACCGAAAACCAAAAGCGCCCTCCTCTAAACATAGTTTACAAGAGTTGGTTACAGACCATAGCCCCTTCGTCCCGCTTTGACCCCACCCTAACGTGAACGTTCCAAACTCGAGTCCGAAATAAAGCTCATCGTGGACAAGAGGGGTGGCTTAAATCGTAAAATCTCGGTGGTATCTGGCAATTAGCGTTTGATACGTCACAATTTCGAGAGAGGTATCTTTCGAGCGATTAAACAGATTCCACTGGGGAACGAAGATGATGATAAGGGCGCAGAGCGATGAAAATCCCATAATTAAAGGATCGAATTCGGTCACACTCGGACAGTCACAGGACTCTGTTAGCGCGCATCCATAGCCCACCCAAGTCCAATGCAGACATATCTCAAAAGGGAAAAGAAACGAGGGTGACTAAAAAGGGGGGTTGAAAACGTACCGTAAAAAAAAATCCTCAGAGTGGCCGTTTCGTAATGGAGCAAGTAAACGACAATTTCGAATTAAGTGACCGTAACGGTTTGCAATGCCCCCATCCTAACTCAACCCCCCCCCCCTCGCCCCCGCCCCCGCCCCCCTCTACAAACTCCACGTCACCATCATTCCCCCGAGTGAAGCGCCTGTGGCTTAGGCAAGTGTCCTCTTCCATCTACCCTCTTACCTTCACAGGTCCTCCGACCTCTTCGACCTACCAACCTAATACGTGAAATAACCAGTAACAACCCCGGACACCTGGCCACCCCCGTACCCACTCCCACCTTTACTCCCAGTGGTCCCTGAAGCAGATTCAGGAAACCGTTGAGGCTATAGAAGGAGGGTTAGATGAGCTTCCTTTGTCAAGTCGACAGAGCTTTGTGGGTAAAAGGTAAATATGCATTATTCGCCACTGGCTGATACACCGACGTAGAGTATCCAGTAGGTACCAACCTTATCCATGCACGTCAACGCTAACGTGTGTCCAGATACGTGTATACCAGGATATCCAGACGCGGGAGTACCAGGTGCAACCTCATACGTAAGCACCAACCTCCGTAATTGCAACCTCATACGTAAGCACCAACCCCCTAACGCACGTGGGCATCGTTCTACATAGGGCAAAAGCACCAGGTATATAAATATACCTGTGTAAAGCGGAGACGCGACACGGTAGCTTTTTAAAAGCCATACAAGTAAGCTTCCATAGCAACGAGCTTCGTTTGCAGGCATCGAAAGCTTCCGAAAGCTCAATTCACATAGAATCCGAGGTTCGCGATAGTCTGGTTCAGGTCGATCAATCATTTCAGTCTTGTTCCATCTCTGTCTCTCTCTCTTCTTCCGTGGGGTACCAGTAGCCTCATTCTCACTGTCTGATATTCTCATCTCCGTTTCCCTTGATTCGCCATGGCACAGATGAAAGCTATCTCGCTCCCACTGGTGGAACAAACCGAACACAGTTGGGAGGAATGCCGCGTCCCGACGTTAAGCGTCGAGTTAACGACGTCGTGGAATGATCGAGCTAACGACCAGGAAAATCCAAAGGCCTCCCTTGATTTCTCGAGTTCGAGTTATCCGGGTCGAGTAAGGAAGACGAGCGGAGGGCGAGCGGGGGTTGAAGGGAGGCGGTATACGGAAGGGACGAATTGGGATGAAAAGAGAATACGAAAGGGAAAAAAAAAGAATTCGGATCAAGGATAAGGACGAGAGGCAAGGAACGAACGGTTACCACGAGAATGGCGCCGTAAAGCTTCGAAGGACCTTCCATCACCTCGAGGACCTTTTATTAAAAGTTTAAAATCGAACTAGGGCAGGCGTGTCCTCCACTCCATCTCTTTTGCTCTCTCCCTCTATTTCTCTTCCTGGACCCTCGATCCATCTCTCTTTCTCTCCCCGTTTAAAACGTCTTCGGGTATGGGTCTCTTTTCTCTATTGCCAGCTGGACTTCACCGGTTACTCCATCTCCCTCTATAATACCAATAATATTCTCCACCCTTGTTAGATCTGTCTTCGATACTGGACCGAAGCTCAGGAACCAACGTAAAGTAGACAGGGGTTGGTTAATCCTCCCCCTCTGCATCCTCTGACGTCCCTACCTAACCATATGAAACATCGATTTCAAGATCGTAAGTCTGTGGATGTGGATTCTTAGGGCTGATCCCCATTCGAAACCGAGGCTGGACTGAAAAGTCAAGATGCCCGGAATTTACGGTATGATCGCGTGACATGACCACAAGCTATCAAGGATCTAACAGAGCGTCCACCTTTGATAAAAATCTTTAGATCCCTGATAAATCATTGCTAGATCATTTTACGTGATCCTTGTAAGATAACTGGACACGGTGAAACGAATTTTCGTGATTTAATAATATGCGTTTACGTTACGGAACCAAGTCGATGGCGATACATTTCTCATGATCCCTAACGCGAAAAGGAAGACGACGTGAAAGAATTCGGTTAAGTTACGGTGAATTCCGAGAGGTTTATATATAAAGGGAAAGCTCTTACACGTCAGAACAGTCAAATCCATTGTACATCACAGTCGTATTTCGATCAGCGTTTTTGCGAATACCCTCGAAATCCCGTGATCCGAATGTGGATAAAGAGAAAGGTTGACAGTGAAAGGATGAATGTGAAGAGAAGGATGACATAGTAAGGTAGAGAAAAAGAGGAATATATATAGAGAGAGAAAGAGGAAAGAAAAAAAAAGAGTCATCTAAGAAGAATTTCCAAGATCCGGATAGAACTATATATATGTGTATATACATATATATAATATTATAAAATAATATCGATATATATCTACATGGCTGTCTCAACTGAATAGAAAAAAAAATTAAACCGGCCAAGAGATTCTGTTTTTCCTTCCAATTCTTCCATTCGAAGCAATCGACCGGACCTGCTAGCACGAGATGAATGAATCTACCCATCCGAGGAAAAAGCCACTATCCAAAGTACGATATATCGGCAGGAATATATTACTCTGCTTGAATATACAGGGTTGTACAGTAAAAACATATAACGGCTTAATCTGATAACTGTTATCGCGACAGACTTGAACGGCTACTATACAAATTTTCATTAGCGAATTGTACATGTACGATGCACATATTGAGCGAAGCAAATATATATCTAGATATATCAAGAAAAAAAATATCTTACAATTGTTATATATCTTTCTGTTCTTCTCATTTTTTCCACTTATTTCCTCTCTCTCTCTTTCTTGTATTTCCAATCTCAACTCACTCAAACTCACCCCACGTTCGTACCAGGTTACGTTCGAGTCCCAAACTAAAGTCTCGGTCAGTTCGACAAAGAAGCCAAAGTTTCGCCACGTTTTCAAAGCAATTTTCAAACTCTAGAAGCTACGGGCTTTGTTAGGAAATACAAAAATGCGTGCTATTCGTGAAATGAGAGACAATAGAAAAAGTTGGTACGGGGTCAATTTTACGAACCAATACGAATTCGCGGATGGGGTAGGGCGTATGGAGTGAGAAGACGCGCGCGAATGACTTCGGCGGATTTTCTGAAAATGAAGTCTCGACAATGCTTGAGAAAGTCTTCGTTCCGTCTTCGTCGAGGAGCTTTTCGTAAAATTCGCAAACGAACAAAAAAAAAAGTTTGCCAAAAAAAACACTCATTTCATAGAAATCAACGACAATCTCTACGAGGATTCTTGCCTCCGGTGATATTACGCGACGAGGAAAGAAAATTAAGCAGCGTTACCCAGTCTCGCGATAACTAATGCCGTAATCAGAAGTTTCGCGAAGTGACTTTCTTGATCAGTCTCACGGTGTGACCGACAGCGAAAGCTTAATTAGAGCTTGCAAACGCGTTTCGGAAAATGCGCAACGGCTACTTCTGCAGCAAATGGAAAAGCAAAGAATGCAAAGGTAGAAGTGTGCGTATTTTACAGGTATGTATGCGTGCCTATATATATATATGTATATATAATTTATAAAGAGAGAAAAAAACTCTTCAAAGGGTCGAGTTTACAAGTAACGAGGAAGGGATGTCATTAGCATTAATTAGAGAAATTTTCCATGGAATTTAAGTTTCGTAATTACACGATAACAACCGCCGCGTCTAACCCGTTATCATCCGAGTCCGTTTACTCTGCTTTATGGACCAACTTCTACCTAGTGATACACTAAACCGTCCCGAGACTTACTTCCTGGTCTGATTAATTCCTCCCTCAAAATTTACCGCTTTGCCTGACAAACGTTGGAAGAAAAAAAAAAATTTATTCGCAATTTCTCTTGTACCCCCCCTCTCCCCCCCCCCGCCCCCGCCCACCACCCTTCGCGTCACGCCCTCGCGACCACAAGAAGCAGTGTCGTTCGTTTCGCAATTTCCCTTAGCAACGCCAAAGATGTTTCTCTCTACTGAAAAACGTCTTGAGGGGGGTGAGGGGGGGGGTTGTTTGAATTTAGTTTAATTATTGTTAATATGCGGTTTAATGTATCCAGTGAAAATGGTACAGAGAGAGGCTGAGTAGGGGAAAGAAGGGGAGAGAGAGAAATGAGATAGTGATAGAGAGAAACGGAAGTGGCCGAGAACGGTCCAGCGTGGTACAGATTAGAGATATTTATGGTCCAGTAAATTAGATACTGTCTCCTATACGAGGATGGTCCTGGTAGGACATTGATTAATCAAAATAAACTTG
>JAYRCB010000166.1:128756-142853 GCA_036026315.1 Trachelus stipa
AAAGAGAATGTGTGCAGCATGCCCCCAACCAAACCCAATAACAACCCTTAGCAGAAGGGTGCAAGGGTGCAAGGGTGTAAATGAACGAATTACCTTCGCCAAGGGGTAAACGGAATCTCCAAGGAATTAGATTGAATCCTAGCGTGTTATTTAAGCTACAAAAAAAAAGATAAAGAAAAATATATACATACCCACACAGTGTATAAGGGATGAGAATTTACGAGGCGTGAGAAGTCGACCGCTTAGAAGGGTTGGAGAACTCATTGTCAGTACTCGAGATACCACCACCAGGGCTGTTAGGGGATGGAAGGAGAAACCAACCCCTGGAGGTTAAATGCAGACTGCACTTCTCATCCCCTATCCGTATCACCCTCGGGTCTTTAAGCCAACTTCGATAAAATTCAATAAAACTCCACAGACCCGAGTCTATATATCTGACCCCCCGTGTACAAGAGGAATTGGAAGTTTCTCCATTTGCGAAAATTAACCCTCGACCCCATGGACGCTCCCCAATTTTCAAGCCCTAAGCGAAAATTAACTTGCAAAAAAATTACGTGAGAAAATTAACTCGCGAAAAAAATTACCTGCGAAAATTCATCAAGAAGATGGTCAATCGTATTTATAAATTAATATTCCAATAATCAATCGCATCGGGGTCGATCAATTAATTCTTAATCAATTGGATCAGCCATCTATAGTATAGTCGTATAACCCAGTCCCGATAGCTGGAACTATAGTATTAGCAATTAAATGATGAGCCTTACGTGCGAATCGGTCGGGTGCGAATATTTCACGTAAGTAGGGAATATGCGAAATATATATCTGCCTGCGTGTATACGTGCAAATATATAGATATAGATTCGCAAGGTGGGTGGCGAATTCGTACGGCTATCTCTCCCAGTACGGAACGTAATAACGAGACGCACCATTACGTATTCCAACGCGGATGTGCTCTGCAGAAATTCCGCTCACGAGTGACGCAATTATACATAGATATACTAAAGTCTATTATACTATAGATATTGAAATATAGGTGCATCTGTGCACGTAGTGCGAAATTTCAAGTTTCTCAATAGCTCGGGGCAAACACCTGAAATATTTTATATATGTGATATACTTGAAATATATCATTAATTATATAAAGTGTGACGTATATATGTATATATCGCGATATATATATCTATACTATATCTTGATTAGACGATAACGAGAATAAACGAAGATGAACTCAGCATCCGTAGAAAAAAAATGTGAGTTAAAAAAAAATATATAAATATTATACACTAGAATATTTTGTATATATTTATATTATTTATGATTAATCGATTATTTATCAGGTATTAGCAATAAGTAATATGTTCAAGGTAAATATAATTAATAATATAAATAATATTTTATGGCTACTCACGCTACGTTTTGTGGTAAACGATGAGAGTTTGCTGACGTCTGTTATCTCTTATCGGTACGACATGACGACACGACGACGTTACCAGTAGGTCGCACAATTCACCGGTTACGTTAAATCAAATTGGAGCATCCAACGTTCACCAACTTTTCACCGCGAACATGTTCACGATGTGAACGTTCACACTTTTCCAGCACTGATTTTCCCTTTCGTTGCTACATTCCCACGTTTTTCCTAAATTCTTGCTTTTTCTTCTTTTTTTTGGGGCGGAGGAGGTAAACCTTGAAAGCTTGTTTTTACCAATACAGCAACTTGGAGCTTCACTGTCGTTACGGACACGGTATAAAAAATTACCTTTCACCGTAAAAATAATAAAAGTAAAGGGCCCGCCACACTGCAGGATCGATTTGAATTTTTATTTTTATCTCGCGTAAAGAATTTTGTTTTTTTTTCAATTGACAAATTTCGATTAAATTATAATTATAAAATAAAAATTCTACCCGCACAATTTAACGAATATACCTCTACGCGTTTTATTTTATATGAATCGAAGTTTTTCCAAAGGGCTGTAGGAAATTTAATGAGATATCCTTTCATTTCTTAGTTACGATACACTGAAGCTCCGTATCACACCGAACTGCATGAACTGTACGATAGAATATATCGCGACCGTATGGGTTATTTTCGAAAATACGAATTTTGATATAATACTTATTTTTGACTTTATATTTTTCTTTATGTATTTTCTTATTATATCTTTCGTTCCACACCGTTTAATTTGCGTTATAACGAAAACATTTGTTACTTGGTAATTTTGCGGAAAGAGAGAAATTCAATTTCTAATTACGCATTGTCCTTAATTGGAATATTAATGTGTCAAGAGATGACGAGAAAATGTTTAATCACTTTTATAAAATGTCATCCTCACCACTTTGATGATAAGGTAAGTGGGCGTGACCCAATATCACTGGAGTTCAAATTACAAATTAACGTTTATATCATTCGAGTACACGTAAATGAATTTTATATTCCATTTTTTGTAAATTCATTCAAACATATCAATTTGTAAGATTATACAAGACTGTTTAAACATTTTCAAATTGATTATCGGTTATCACAAGAATAAAATTTTCAAAATTCTCCAGCAAGTGTCTACGAGTGTTTCGCAGTGACACAGTAAGCGCTGTAAGAAATTTTCAAAAAATATATAAACATTGACACCTTGCACTGTGTAACCAATAGCGTTCAAAATTTCACAATAAAAAAACCGCACGAAACGCAATTAATTTTCCAAACAAAAACTCCAGCATCCACAACCTACAACTATCGCACGAAATTGTCGCGTGTCAAAAAAATCACCCTGTACAATTTAATAAGGGATGAATCGTTGGAACGACAAGAATCACCGTCTAAATCCATAAAAATAAAATATAGCGCTTTTCAAAAAAAGTTCTCGCGCCGTGCCTCCGTCTGCAGCGACGGCCAAACCGTCACTGACTCTACGGGAACCGTAAGAAATATTGGGGGTTGAAAAAAAATTTTAGTTTCATCCCTTAAAATTGTCACGCATCAATCCCCGGATAAGAGCGCTGTAACAAAAGCACGGGTAAAGAATTAAAAAATATTCACTCCAAATTCAAAAGCGCGACGATTAAAAGCTCGCGATAGAAAAGCTCTGGGCTTCTATCCCACTTGCTGCCTGTTACGGGGTTCGCCAAAGGACTGCCGAGTACCGCGGCAAAAGCTACAGCGCATCACGTCGACGCATTGGCTACCCTTGTCGCCCGAAGCTCTTTCATCCCCTAACTTGAGTTTATAGCCGCGACACTAGGAGACAACCCGATCTTATATGCGAAATAAGTAAAAATAAAAAGTTGCAAAGCTTCGAAAAAAAATATAAATTATTAATAAAATAATATACTATAATTAAATTTGAAAAATTCCAAAAATTCGTCATATCGCTCGATAATTTATAAAATTATTTATTTTAAATATAATCGCGAATTATTTGATCTTATATATTCACTGGTTATTTCGTTATACTTTTATTATATCGATTAACTAAAGTTATTTTGACACTTTATACTTGCTTTTTTTTTCTAGCAAACAACTTTGCGTCTAAACGATGGAATTTACTGTGTAAACTTCCGTTAACGTTCGAGATTCATTTCCGTCTCGAATTCTGATTTCCATCGATGCCCAACCCCTCTCGTACGCAACTGTAGTCCGCTGGATGTTTGATATGACGAAAGCAGAAACGTTGATTTGCATAGTGACTTGATCACCGAACTGGAAGGACACGTATCTCACCGACAAGTCGAGAACGAGAACTGTTGAAGCCTTCGGGGCTTCAACATGGCGTCCGCCTGTGTGTTTCCTATTCGTAGCAATCTGACTGTTCTCTCTGTTTCTTGTGAGGAAATATTGCGGGAGCGAAATTTCATAGGGTGAATTATATGGAGGTTTGAAAGCTTTGTATATTAGTGGAGCAACTACTGTTAATTAATGAAAGGATACATCAAAGTTAAAACAGAACAATGAATAATTGATGAATACTGGGAGAAGATGGACCATGAATTGGTTTTTTTATATGAATGAATATGTTTTGGACTTATTTTAAAAAAAGATTGAAAAACAGAATTTTGACTGAGTGGATATGGGGTAGCTGATTTTCGGTAAAGACGATTAACGTGGTTAAACGATGCTTTGATGTTAAAAATATTTTTTAGAAATTTTGAAAAAAATTGTATCTTGTAGAAACGATAGAGGCGAGACAAGAGAGATTTGTATTTTAAAATTGAATAAAATTTTATTATGACTTTGAAATATATTTGTTGGATTTGATGCTTCATCAAGTTTTTTATTACTTTTTAATAATCCTAAGACTAATCGAAGAAAGGATGATTAATGGAGGAAATCTGATTTGAAAAATAAGCAGGTAAAATTCTGTTAAATTGACTTTTAAAACTCGAAAAATTGTGTCGCGAGTACTTTCTCAAAATTAATTATTGTCCCACAGTATCTTGACTGACAGACGTGAATCACGAAACGATGATGATTTCGTCAAGGTTTTACGTTTCACGATTCAGAAAAGTAGGAAGAAAAAATAACAAGAGAAATAAGGTAGAAGATATGGAGGATGAAGAAAGTGTACGGAGGTGGCACCTTCTCAAATATAAGCAGAAGGGGAACTGATTGATGGGCAGCATCGATCAGTCTTTCGCAAGCAAGCTACATTAACTTTATATTAAATACTTCATCATTTTTGAGACCATTATATCGCTTATACCAATTCTCGTTACTCCAGGCATCATCCCGAGCCAGAGCCGCCATTGAGGTAGACGCTTTTTATATTTATTTCAAAAACACCCACCTTCATTAAAAAATCTCAAAAAGAAAACGTAAAACTTAATATTGAACGTTTTTCTAAAACCGATTCATAATATACAACTGGAAGAATTAAAATATAGAATTTGCTGCTTGGATAAAAATTTACCTATTTTGATACTCCGTTACAAAAATAATATTTCGCTTCGTGGGTTAGGTTAGGTAGGTACGAACAATTTGGGAAAACAGTATTTGAATTATTTCCAAGAAATTTTTCCAATGCCCTCATCTCTCGCTGGCTTAGTAAAATACCACGGATCCCGTCAGCCTTTTGAAACTTTCTGAAAAATATTATTTCAGATATTAAATCAAATTGCAAAATATATTTTCCTCTCTGCTTCACATGAAAAGATACTAAATTAATTATCCCATATTAATATCCAGCTAGTCAGTGTCTCGGGTATCGATTGATTTATCAACGTCTTTGACAGCTGTCAAAATTACAATAGTTTTGCCACGTGCGTAATTTCGTGAAAGTAACTTTTCGACAAGAACCGACGTAATAATCGATCACACATGTCGTACTTGACAAAAAATTCAAAAAAGTAAAAAAGAACCTTACAGCATGGATATAAAAAAAAATCAATATCCGTGTAACTGACAGTTGACAATTTAATTAAAAATAACTAAACGACCAATCAATACAACACTACTGTTAAAATTAAATCAGAAATAATATCCCCCAGCTATAACAGTTAATAATAAATTTTCCTGAATATCTTCACCAAAATATCTTATAAATATTCAAAATAATAATTCCCTACAAAAATTCTAGCTTAATACTTGGATCCAATTTTTACATTGATTATGCTGGTAAAGAGAAGTTGGAAGGGTAGGTACCTATCGATTCAATGGTATAATTCGATTGTCCTGAATAATCGAAACAGTTTTACGAATTAACATGTAATTTGCATTACTATCTTCAGCAGTCAACAATGTTGCTCAATTCGATTCCTGACTGATTAATGATTACATTATCCCATTGATTTCACGGGCATTGAATTAACTGGCGCGAAGGGTAGTTTTTTGGCTAGTCGATACCAACCACCCATCGAACTTCTGGAATCGTGTTAAATGAGCTATACGTAATAGTAGAAGCTATTGGTAAAGAGGATGTAAACACGTGCAAGTATGTACATACGTTTCATACGTGTTACACTGAGTGGATAGCGGTTAGCGAAGCATCAACAGGTGCTGTCAGTCGTTTGTTTCACTTAATAGCTTTGTATCCTGAATTGGTATCCGTGAGAATCTGAAAAATTGTGTAAGAAAAAAAAAATGATTCGAACGGTACAAAAATATTATCGGTAAAATTATATTTATTTTAATCGTTGCCGGGGGGCGCGGAATAAATTTTCGTGAATACGAATATCGATATTGATTAGAATATAAATTGCGTTTTTACTATTTAACGAGGTATGCTTAATCGATTGAACGTTCAAAATTTTTGTTTATTCTGTTAACGTCGCTTTAGTCAATTTCATTATTGGCAGTGAAATGACAGTATAATTTTAATGCAAGATTTTTGTAATGAGCTTTGATTGGATATGTGTAATCAAAAAAAAAATTAATCTCCATCAAGTTGGCTATATGCTTAATCGCAATGCTAATGTGAATGCGAAAATGTTTCCAGAGCACAGATAGCTGGGAGGGTTAAGGATTTTGTAAATCGATGAACTTGTTACTGAATTTTTGAACAGCTGGTTGGGTTGGTTTTACACAAAATACAAAAGGTATGCGAATTTGGAAACTCGACCCTGCTTCTAAAATTCTAATAATCAAAATAAAATTATAACGAGAGATAAAACAGTGTCTAATTATACTTAAATATGATTTTACATAATTTTGTGAAATACAGTAGTAATTAGGGAAATTCCACGTGATTCAAAATACACTTGACTTAATTGTACTTAAAGTTTTTTGATTAGAGTGCGAGGAAACTTATTGAAAAAACTTAATTGCTTTATCGTATTGAAATTATGTTAATTAATTAATATTTAATAGATAAAAAATATAAATGAGGCTATCAGAACAGCTGAGACAACTACGGTTGCTAAGGCAGCTATTTTATTAAGAAGAAATTTTTTAAATTAATCATTATCTTCAAAGTCGTATCTCTCTTCGGGATCCAAAATTCCCGATCAAATTGCTGATTCCTGATGATGAAGCTGGAAATGGACCAATAAGACCGTAAATAACAGACGCACTCGCTTTCAGCCATATTAATAGTTTGTAAGGGTCGATGAGGTAGTGTCACTAACACAGATTTAAACAACCCGAAAATACTGAAACAGAGATGAAAGGGAAACGCGTCTACATAACGCAGGTTGCAATTTACATCATTTTCGGAACACAGCTCAATTAGCAGTAATAAATCAAAAATGTAAAATTAAATTTACTAACCGATCCAAAAGCACTCTGTGTGTCAATTACAACCCCCACAGCTTGTTCTCCATTCATCACTTTGTCATTCACCGCTCGAGCCATTTAATTTGCCTAACACGTAACAAAAGTGGCCCATGACCAGCAGCCCACTTACTGTACAATCAAGTGCATAACCAGGAATGTACATTCCCTTCAAAGCTGCGAATTCGAATGCAACGAGCTCGACCATTCGCAAAAGGATTTCGACTTTGTTCCTGAGGGGTAAGTTGTTTGGCATCCATTTGGCGACCACGCCAGAGAACCGCCAGAGATTGAATTCCAGAAAACTAGCAGCCCCTCGGCTTTATAATTAATTTATAATACCTCTAATTGCACAACCATGTCGGATGTGGCTGTCCTGGCATTTAATTTGTTCACTAATTAAACAGACTGCGCACTGGGGTCTAGGTTATGTTCACTTTCTCTCTTTCGCCATCCCCTAACAGCCTCACTCATTTTGGACCATCCTCATCTCCTTGTGTCATTTCAAACTTCCTTCACGTATTTCACACGGTCTTCGCACGCTGGTACATCTGCAAAATCAGTTGTGGTTTTAATCAGTTAACCGGTTTACCCAAAATCAACGTTTTTTGAGATAAGTGGTAGTAGCCAATAATTCCTTATTTCACATGAAAACCCATCCATAAGTTTTTTGGGTCGCTGATCACGAATCCAAACTCGCCATTATGAATTTTCCAATTTTGAGCGAATTTTGAGTAAAACCATCATCCCTTAATTTAAGAGTCTCCTCAATTGATCGGACCAAAACCATGACTTTTTTTATGGATTACAAAAGATTTTTGAATTTTTGTACTATTTGTCTTTTTATCACTTTCATCCCCTCTACATTTTTTATTATCCTTTCACCTCAGCCATTTATATGTAAAGCTGAACTCAAAGGGGGTTGTTTTACAGGTTTATAGGGGATGGAGATGCAGTTGTCTGACTAAGTCAGACACTAACCTTGAATTGGCTTTCGATCACCTGACAGGAAGTCACAGAGCAGGAGGTTAGCTACTAGCTCAGCCACCACGACAGCTAACTGACTCAACCGTGCAAGAAATACGCAATTCCACTGGGACAACGGCGTAACAGTGTATCGTGTAGAAACTGAAAAAAAAACCATAATAAATAAAAGGTGGAAACGACCGAAAAGATGACGTCAAGTAAAAATTCAAAGATCAAAGAAGCATGAGCAAGTAGACTAGTCTCTATTCCATAAAATTTCAATTAATTAAAAATCATTACGGTTTCTAATTACACAGCGATTCAAAAATCATCGGAATCCAAAAAAGTGCTAAAAAATGTATCTATGAAATTAAACAAAGTGGATGCGAAAATATTTGTTGGACGATAAGGTAGACTTATCAATTTTTTTTAGAAAAAAAAAAGAAATTGATGCATTTAAATTTTTTATCGTGGTCAGGGACATAAATTTATGAGCACACTCTCCTATGGAATTATAATAAATAGTATGGCACAAGTCTGAATACTCGAGAAACTATGATATTACGAGAAAATTGGCTCGACGCCGCTTGGCGAGTAATAAACAATTCAGTAATGTTTTTGGGCTCATTTCCATTTTGCCAGAACGATCCATACTCGAAAGTACGAAAGATACTGTAGCAGCTACGTCCAGGCTTTTATAATCACACTACAGTCCTATTACTTTTCAATTTATTACGCAAAATGTAAAATTTTATAAAATAAAGACTTTATATATTTATAATAAAGACTTATAAAATAAAGATTTTATAAAATTCAATAAAAGACCTTTATACTGCTTCCCTTTTATAATTATTCATGTCCTAGTATAATATAGAACATATACAAGAAAAAAGTAACATTTAATTAAATAATCAATCTACATTAATTATACGTTATCTTTTACTGGATTTTGATTAATCAAATATTTCAAACCTGTCTAATTAATATTTCATATTTCTCCAGTATGCATTTAAATGAAATATGATATATTGATAAGATACCACGTATATCGTATAAGTCCCTTACACGGTACACGATAAGAAAAAAGCTGGTATACAAAACATGCGATATTCCTATTGTAAAATTTTGAAAAAAAACTGCATCATTTTGAAATACATATAATTCCACCAATCAGCTGTAGTGCCGAACTGTCACGTAAAGCAAAAAATATGCAAATTTTCAATGCAAATCAAAACAATAATGTACACAGTGTCAATGATAGCCTATAATAATCACCAATGATAAGTAAAAATAGAAAATAACAAAGAAAAATAAAGTATACATCAAAAATGCATTTAACACTAGGCCAAAAGAAAATGGTCGAATTTCAATTAAACTGACAAAATAAAATCACTCGATCCAAGAAACCCGGTTAAAAGTAATTTGACGCCTTCCGAACACGGCCATGCCCTGAAAGTGAATGAAATTTGGGACACTCTGTATATTCTACATTCCTTCACGTTTGCGGTTTTCGCATTTATTACCAATAAATTCGACTGGGTCATTCACATTCAGAGAAGTTACAGCACGGTAAAACTAAAATGGACCAATTCAGTAATTGGTCACAGTTATTCAACTAATAGAGAAAGTATTTCGTTTTTATGTAAAAACCTAGAAATTCATATAAAACAAAAAATGCACGAATATACAAAAAGATGCGTTTCCCTTAAAAAAGAAAAAAAACGGTGCCTTTAAAAGCATCTTATAATGCCGGACCTCCAAGTCCTTTAAGATGGATTAATCGTATCGATAATTGTAATCCCAGAGGATTGGAGTATCGGAACACGTAGCTGGCGGCACCACCTTGCCGATATATATATAGACACACATATATATAGACCTTTGTATATATCTTGCCTGTTACCTACTTACCTCCTTACGATCCCGTCGATAAAGCCAAATCCAGCACTTCGATAAATCCAAGGGAAACGAGAGTAATTCAAGGCTCCCGGCTGTATTCGTGTCGTTAAACCAAAATGGACAGTGACTGCCTTGTGCGTAGCTATAGTACTCGACTTCTATCGAAATTAGGGGTGTTTTCAATCCTTAAGGGTCGTAACAATTTGAGACTACAAACAATCGATCTATATGAAATTGTAACAGACGAATCAGATATAAAGCCCGATACGAACCGTAATGTTATCATGAAATCTGTGTGATAACTAGACGAGTGCTGGACGTAGAGTAGCGATAAACATTTATTATCCGAACAGTCAGAAACTGAAAAGTAAAAATATTGATATAGGTAATTCAATTTTATGATATACCGTGCCAGTGAAATATAAAGACTTTTAATATTTGATTACCATTACTTTTGGTTTTTAACCGTCGATAGAATTTAAAGCGGATTTTATTTGTATTTTTGTGACGCTTCGGTTTAAAAATTCTGCACGGCCAGACGCGAGGGGTAAGTTAAAACTTGAAGTGAAATGGCGCTGGTACAATAGTAGACTTTTACCAACTGCAAATTTTGTAGTTGAAGAGTGGCTCTGATTTTTTAATGGCACAACGAAATTCTGGAGAGTCATTCAGCAGGAAGTAAAATTCCCGAGAGTATAAACAGAGTCATAAGTATGATGAGAATGGATAAAAAAAAACCTGAAATTCCACCCCTCTACCTCTCAATAACTGTATATATACACGTAGCGACTGACAAGATGAATCTGTCAATTTTTCATGTATAATTTGAGAGACGACTAAACCCAATGAGAAATTAATTTTTTCAAAGAAGCGGATCGACTCTGAACCGAAACTCGGAAGAGCGAACCATTTTCCTTTCTTTTTTTCTTTATTGGGAAAATATAAATCCGCAATCCTGTCTCGTTCAAACAATACAGCCCCTTGGGGCGAAGGGTTGAGCAAACAATCAAAATCCACGTGACACGACGGAGACGTATCGTTGATTCAGAATTGCCAGCCATAAAGATCCCCGTGGGGCTCAAGGCGTATCGTAAAAGCTTTCTATTGTGGACTAGAAGGAAGGTTAGGTAACCTTAAAAATTTGAATTCTATAGTCGACAGTCATGCTAAAAGTAGAAAAGGATCCGCGTAAAACTTTCCAAGTAGCCATATTCGTCGGGTCACCGTGTGTTGAGAATTGATTTGCTCTGCCGAGTTTTGCCGCTAGAGGCGCCACGGTCGATGTCCTCTCGTAGGTCCGATATTCGCCTAAAACAAAAACGATAAAAAACTTACAAAAATCTTGATAGACTTTTGGAACTGAGCTGAGGTGGGGACCTGGTAATTCCGCTCTCTACTTCTGATGGATTCGTATAGTACCACAGGGGACATAACCTAAGCTGGAATATGATTAGAATGGTCTTAGAGAATTATAACTGCACCGGGTGTAACGTTTAATTACAGAAACGACGATAATGAGTAAATTAGTGGTTTCGCGATGGGAATTTCTCGTTTCAATAGTAGATAACCTATGTCACCAGACAGGTACCTTATACCTACCCTATAGATACGTGTAATATGTATTTATAGTACCAACAGAACTTGCTTGGTCTATTAGATGTATCGAATCATATATGCCGACCAGGGCGTGCTTAGGTACACGTTATCTCTATATGAATACAGTACACTAGGTCGTTCCCGTGGGAAATACACAAGCAGGTAGAATAGCAATATGGGCAACGCATTAGCTTAGTTATATGAACGATGCGCACAATAGGATCCTGCATTGGTTTCGCCAGTGATGAAGTAATGCGTACAGCTAACGAACGCTTGGTAAATTGACTTTCATTTATTTCCGTATTCCAGTGGAAGCCATTAAAATGGATTGATCGAAGTCAATCAGTGTTTGTCTCCTGTCACTGTAAAATCATATGGATTAATGATGAAAAGTATACCAAAAATATGTATATACGGATGGTACCAGAGACGGTATGTAAAAAGGAAAAAAAATACAATCCTGTTATTCCTTCCCTTTTAAAAAAATTGCTTAGTCTCCCAGTGCAGGTGATAATTTTGAAATTTATCCCCGGCCAATGGATGGAGGAAAAGAATGGAAGGCATAATTTTCTTTTGAGCCGTCTCATCCACTTGGGAGCAGTTTCTCGTTGGCACCCCGTAGCGTTAAGGGATGGGAATGAAGTGGAGGACTACGCGTGTCAGCCATAATCGCCCTGATGCACAATTTATGAATGATTCAGGACGGGCAAAGCCCCGTTAAAGTGGATGGCGTCGTTCGGACAGCTTGTGCAAGAGAAGCTCCTTACGATTTCGCACAATCTATTTCTTGCGCAGGGAGGGTGAATGCCGAGATGCTTCCTTTGTGTCATTATTTCCAGATCGTATTTCCTTAGCGGGATCCGTGACTTCCGTCGAACAGAAGAAAACAGCCTTAGCGAAGATTCTCAGGTGAAGCAAGTGCGCGCCAACTGAATGCACACAATATTAATATAATTGATTTTTTGTTTTTCCTTTATATCTTTTTTATTAAAATCTTTATTTTCATAGCGTTCTCCTAAATAATAATTAACATAAACTAATACGAAAGTTCTGGATTGAGAGAGAAAATATAATGTTATACTAGAAAAATTTCTTTCTTTTAACTTCAAATCAATAAATGGTAGTATACATTGGGATATTCGTAAGTCCGCGGAGATAATCTTAAGCTTATAGATCGATGATGAGATGATGATGCTGTCTAGTGATTTGTGGTTAGGTTAGGTTAAAGTATACATGTATGATCGACTAAGGGATGATGCACAGGTAAATATATAAGTAGATAGAAGTTAGGTTAAGTGTTCATCCGAATTAATGGATAGGTGAATAGGAAACAATTTGAGATAGGTGACAGGCTAGAATCGCGAGCAGAGGAACAAAGAGACGTAGTGTACACCTTGTCGCCAATGATCATTAAGAAAGACACGATCGATCAGAAAGGCATTGAGTGGATTGGAGATGAAAAAAAAATTTTTTTTCCCAAAGTGCTTTCGTGTATAAACTTTTACGTAGTTCCTTTCGTTTTCTCTGTCTCTCTTAACGCAGGCGCACTGATAACGGACACGTGACAAAGTGACTCTTCGCATCTTCGACGCAATTCGCGTTGCACTCGAAATCAAATTCAAGAATTAAATGTCGTATCATATACTTAACACGGCATAAAAAGCCTAAATCTAGAGTCCAAAGGGTGGGCTTGTCTGGGACGAACGACAAGTCGAGAACAGGAACGACCGATGACGAGATACAAAAAAAAAGCAAAAACGACAATCCGACGAAATTAGATGAGAAAAAAAAATAAGAAAAAAACGTATAAAAAATATACAAGCAGATACAAAGATGCAAGAAACATAGAAAAAGCTATCGTTTTTCTCTTTTTTTTTTTAATTAATCAGGGGCGGTTTCATTCCAAACTGCATGAGGAAGAAGGGCGTACGACATCTTTTTTTTTACAACGGTCCTTAAGGCGTGTGGATGCGCCCCACTTCGTCAAGAAAGTTTTAAACCTGAGCTCAAGAATTTTCGATCGGTCCCGTCTCTCGTCTTAATCGTGTCCCACGCTATAAACAAGGAATTTACAATCACATCAATTATTAAACTCACCAGATTGCGCACATATTTAACTTATAAACAGTCGTTGGAAACTTAAGGATATCATTTTATTTCATTTTAATCGTTATTATTTTTGCCACAAATATTTCCGTAGGATACCTACTTCAAGCTTGGTAATTCTTTCGTATTCGCAAATATCCATCATTGAAAAAACGTTCTCTCTACTGTTTTCGTACCTGAAAATACGTAAAAAAAACAGCCGGTTAATCGTGAACTGACGGAGAACGATTATTTCTTTCACAAAATTGCGAGGGGAGTGTCTCTCTCTCTCTCTCTCTCTCTCTCTCTCTCTCTCTCTCTCTCTCTCTCTCTCTCTCTCTCTCTCTCTCTCT
>JAYRCB010000166.1:142953-212391 GCA_036026315.1 Trachelus stipa
CACCCACCCACACACCCACCCACACCCCCTCGCGCCCACGCGCGCGCGCGCTCTTTCATTTACAATCTATTGCAAAACGACTGAAGCAAATAGATAAATTGTATTATGGTTAACGAACGGAATGTATCCAGTAAGCGGAGCTCGAACGTTTTTACGACCAAAGATTCGCAGGCTTGACGTGTAAAGGATAAAATTAAAAGCAGGTCCCGCCGTTCGCATCTAAAAATTGCAAAATATTTGTAGCAAAAATAAATTTGAATATTCGCACGCGCGTAAAGTACCATCGATCGATGCATATTGATTTGTTTTACAATAAACGTTCGAGCACTACTGTGACGTCGTGCGTTCGCAACTGTGTATAATCAATCGAATTGGATATTTAATATTCATGATCACGCGACGCGCTGAACGTTGATTACGTCCCTGTTTAGCACCCACATGCCGGTACTGCAGCACAGTTGATGACAGAAAAATTGACAGGTTGGTAAATAATCAAATGAAGATGCCTGAATGAATGAAATCGACGAGACCGCATGCGTTTTGAGTGACAGGAATTGGTATCGAGAAAAAAAAAAGAAATTTTTAAAATATGTATACATATATACCCATTCAAATTTGACGCAAACCAACTGAACTTAGTTCGTTCATTTAATTGCTAATATATATGATGAAGCAACTTCAGTTGGTACATGAGTAATCTTCTATGAACATGAATATATATAAATACAAACAGAGAACAGAATAATGGTCGTGCAAATAAAAGAACAAAAATTGAAAACAAAGTTCAAGGATGAAAAAAAATTTGCAAACGCAAGAGTCCAGTACTTATGGTATTTCAGGAATTAACCAACATATCCGTCCGATTGTATGGTGAGTATGGAGGGATCGAAAGAGGAGGGAGGAGAGTCAGCGAAAAAAAAAAGGTGGCAGGAACGAAAAAAAAAACCAAGGAAGCACTATCGCCACAAAAAGTTCATTCTGCTTTGTTTACGACGAGTTTTGGCAGATTTTCACGGTGAAATTCGCACAAGCAACTCTATGTACAGGCGTACATACAACCATTCGCGAAATTATAACGACGGGAGGACACGCGTTCACATTGGTTGTAGGTTCACACTCCTCGCTTGAGAACGATTCTCATTGGAACGACTTGCGAAATCAGGTTCGCGATTAATGGCGAATTCTAACGATTAAAAGTATCAGAGCCTATAATATAATATGCATACGAACAGAACGAGACACACTTTTTGCACTGTTCGCGCGTGGCAGCCATTTTTAATCGTTTTTATATTTTTCCTCCTTTTTTTCCCCTTTCCTTTTCCTTTCGTTCAGCGATCGAGGGTATTATGTATATGATTAATTCAGTATCTTAAATTATGTAGTGTTTTGTGTATCAAATCATTAATCGTAACGATTATTTGTTGGGCACACACCGAATTAAAGTCTCAGCTGTAAGCACGCGTCATATTGTCGTTCTTCCACACTATACAATTATTAGCCGTCCTCCTTCGGTGGTGTGAACCAGCCTGAAACAATATACAAAAAAAACTTAACAACGTTGTTTTAGGTAAAAATTTAAAAAAAAAACTTTATACTTTCTCCAAAGAGTTGTTCGAACAATTTAAAACCGTTTCTATCCTCGTATACAAAGACCCAAAATGAATTTTGACTAATTATGTCCTCATAGAAACTTGACCGAACGATTTATTTTTATAGAAGAGAAAAAGTAACGGTTAGTAACGGTAGTCCACGTGGAAACAAAATAGAAATACCGTAATGAAACTACCTACCGTTCTTCTCGTGTATTTGAACGAGGGACTTGAATGACTGTTGTGCACGCGCCAAACTGTATTGGCCTTGTCCTGTGCAGACTTTTCCGCCGCCGGCTGTTCCCTGGAATTGTATACGCGCCTTGCCCTTGACCAGCGTCGCAGAGATCTGCATTATAACTGCTTCAACCGTGTACGCCGAGCTCCAGCCCTGTTTTGTTAGCAGCTCCATGCAAATGGCGCCCCCAACCAGAACGTATCCGCCCGAAATTATCGGATGCACCACCCGGACGAACGGTGGCTCGAACGGATACGTCTCCTGCAGAGAACAATCCAAAAAGGTACTGCTGATTGAAAGAAATCCTAGGAAAATTTTAAGCTCGAAAGATTCAAGGTCTTTGAGAATTATGAACTAACCTTGAAGAGCATATTTAGAAGAATACTGTCTTTGCCCTCTTTCTCCTTGAGGAGGACGAGGTCGTTGTGTAACGGCGAGTCCGGATCCACGCACATTAGCCTTATGTTCCATTCGTAAAGGCTGTCGTTGACCAACTCTATGCTATACATTCCTGTGAAAATTGTCCAACTCCAGGATTCCAATAATATAATTACTCCTCTCCTCTCTAAGGTGTCTTCAAAGAATTTCTATGACTAAATGAAAATCCGTTAATCATCACGAACCTTTCTTGAAGCTGTCGCTTCGGTATATGTCGCGGAGCTCCTTCATGAGTCTGTCAGTGGCTTGTACGCTACCGGAAACTGAACCCTTTAGATAGTCCTGTCTCTGATTTTGTCTCAACCTCTCGAGCGTCGCAAGGTGCTCCAGATCCATTTCCTCGCCCTGTTTTACGCAGCCATTCGTGAGCATCCTTCTCGTAGACGATTTAACTTACGTCCTGGATGTGAATGAGGATCCGCATCATTGATCATCTTTACCTTACTCTTGGCATTCGCTTCGCCCTCGTCCATATCCAGGTGAAGGTCCTCCTCAGTTTCGCTTTCCTCGTCGTCGTCGATGTCTTCGACGTCCTCTGCTTCCATTCTTTGCGCAACTGCTGCGGCCGCACCTCCAAGACGCAGAGGATCCAACGCCGTTCTGAGCCTCTCCACGTCCGGTGGCTCTGGTAAGGAGTGTAGTCGGCATAATTCTTTCAGCAGAATTCCCACCTGATTTATCACGTGGTTATCACGACCGGTTGTGTTACTCAGAATTTGTACTGCGTTCGTAACACTCGTTTCCTCCGATTCCGCAAACCACACTGGTGGGGTTGACGGGTAGGTTTCCTGAAAAAAAAATTCAGTTCAACAGATGGATGTCACTTTCTGTGATGTACCGAGTGATCAATCTACTACTACTGAACTCTAACTTTTTATGTATTTACATTAGGTGAGGATTGAATGAATATTGTTTTTATAATAAATGTTTTTCTTATCTTACTGAATTATGCACTGTTTTATCCTTGTAGTCTGGTGAAAAATATTTATTGTTTGTGTGATTTCTTGAATTGTCGACAGACAATATGTATAATGCAGGTAATGCGAAACTAGTTATGCTTTGTAAACTAAATGTACCGATGGTGGGGACATCTGATTGTTTCAGTAACCGAACGCTGATTGGAATCCCATGCACTTTTATTGTGTATTACTTATAATGGCAATGATTTTATAAAATAATTGATGAATAACAACGATACGATAGTGGCTTAGAAAACATACATGCTAATGAAGGGATGAGTCAATAATTGGTACATTGGATATTTTAAATTAGTAAAATACACTCGGATGAGTTTTTTATATTGTCAAGTGTAAACAAAATGTATATCAGAGCAATAATCAGTTGATGTTTTTATTATTAATAAATAATATATACATTAAGAACACACGCAAATAGAAAGCATACATAGAATATTAATTCATCACCTCAGGCAAAAATAGACAGAGCAGCTACGGTTAATGTTCTTACACACAACGAATCGCAAATGTTATACGAGAAGATATTAATTGCTTTACACAGACCCTGCATGCTTTCAAGAATGAACAATGGGATCACCTTACTAACATTAATATTCTAAAATGAGTTTACAATTCGTTATAAGAATGTCGATACCCTACAGCAATTATATAAATAAGTTCAGTCAAATATAAATACTGCGAGTAACCGCAGTAGTTAAAGGCACACAAAACAAAGACTACAATTACAAACGAACAACATAAACAGCTCCAAGCAAGAAACTAAAACAAAAATTGCACAGGTACGTAAAACCGTAAAAAGGTAAAATAGCATCTACACTGATCTCTGTCTCGGACACTTGCAAACGAATATTAAATGGATAAGTATTGTAACAAGGATCACAATCTCAAAGCATGCATTGACCTCCAGCCCTAGCATTGATTCATCTACAACATCCCCTAACTCAAGCAGCAAAGAACAGTCGTAAACGAAACATCCCCAGGTGTCAGGACGTTCCTTAAGAAACCACGAAATGCATAAAAGAACGCAAAAACGTCCATATAGCTTATCAGAATCGTTGTCAAATTCGAAATAACAACACTCGTGTTATTGTTTCTTTGTCCTGTCGAAGACAATTAAGGAACGAGCCTCAGAAACGGCGTCAGCAGTAAATCGCAACGTAGACAATACCATAAGTTCTTAATGTCTAAAGCCAAAGCGATGGTTAGCGCACTTACTGTGATATTGGCGTGAATTTCATACTTCTTCCCATTTTTACCGACGAACCTGCAGCTGAGCTCGTCCACACTCGCGGACATTATCTGAAACCTTTCATGGCTCTTGGGGAAGACGGACTCGAGGGTTTTGATCTCCTGTTTCAGGGTGTTCAGGCAAGCCATTTGGGGTACGGCCGCGCGATGATGGCCCGGATTTTCGGCGGCTCTTTCGCCCAAAAAAACACTGCTGGCTGAGAGGAAACACGGCGAACCGATGACTCCCAGAGAAAATGGCGACCGCGACTGAAACTTCGTACGGCTCCGTCACCGCTCGGCCGAGATGGCGTACCAAGCATTTTGCTTGACCCTGAAACCCTTCATCGGATGACGTTCTTCCGGGAATCATATTCGAATTAACGTCAAATACGTCGGTTGGTAAAATTGAATTCTTTTAACTTTTTTACAAAAATTGCCTCGAGACAAGACAGTCAGAATCTCCTGAATTCTACTCAGTTTACGTCTGGAAAAACAACGGGGATTCGGGAAGGGTCCCACTTTTAGGAACTCGAATATGCAAAAATGGTAACGTGTTCTTAGTTATATCATGAATTTATTTGAAATATCTATTATTTCTAATTAATCCTTATAGGCTATATGTACAGATGACAGTATGATAAATTATAATACACGTATTATCGTAACAAGTGTTTTAACAAATTAATGCTCTAAGTTCTAGTACTTGGAAATAATTTCTAGGTTTTTGGACTGGGGCCTCCCGGTACGACTTTTCTTTTTCATTTTCTTCTTTTTTTTTTCGAGATTCATCAGTAGATACACACGAAACGGTAGCGCTCTCATTTTCTTCTCATTTTTTTCCGTACGCCTTTCTTTTTTTTTTTATAAATATCTCTTGCTGTCCTCTTTCCTCTTTCAACCTCTTTCTCTCTCCCTCTCTCTCTCGTTACATATCTATTACCTACAATAAAGAATTAAATAATGCAAGGGCATTCATGAAGTTTTAGTGGTACACAAAAAGGTGTCTGAAGTACATAGAAAAAATAATTCAAGAGAATCCTGAAACGATAACTAACGAAATTTGTATATTTTTTTTTTAAATTTGTCCCCTCACGCCATTTTAGTAATTCGTTTCTTCAATTAATTAATGACGATTCGCACAGTGACTGTTATAAACAATATAAATAGCTGTTTCTAAATATCCAATGAACATGCTTCTTTTATTACTTATTAAATACTTTTGCTTTTCGTTTCTCGTGATTTTTCAGCGTGAAAAAGAAAAACAAAATTTTATATCGCACAAGTGTTAAACGCCTTAACGAAGCCAGAGACGCCAGTCCTTCGTGTAGTCTTTTCAATGGCAATAGAATCTTTCGAGTTCGACTAAATACAATTTATAAATAATAAAATATACCATTTTCACCGTAACAGGGTTACCTAAGCAATTTCTCCATTTCTTTTTTTTTTTCGTATATAAAATTCACGTAGCCGAGGAGCGCGAATTCAATATTATATTCTCTTTATATACATCCTTCCAGCATATATATATTTTTATATACTAGATTTTCTTTTATACAGTGTCCTTAGGGAGCATCAAAAAATTGTATCAGTCAAATAGTATAAATCCAAACTTGTTCCTTTTTAGACACGAGCGTTAAAAGTTTTATAACCTCTGTTGTTTCCTTTTCCTTTCTCTTTTTCCTTTCATTTCATCTCATTGTCACAGTTATGCGCCATTCTCTTCGTCTTCGCAGTCGTTATCGTAATCGTTAATTAACCCCATTTCTTGAAAAAAGAACTTTGAGATCTTTTTTTTTTTTAATGTTGCATCCACGTGTAATTAATATCTTGGTGCCTCACTTGAATCCACGTTAAAGTATCTTTTGTACTCGTATACAGTATACTGCTGGGTCAAAACGAAAGACCGCATTTTATTTTTTCTTTCATTTTTTTTTCACCGTCAAGAATTTTTTAAGTCTCGTATTGGTACGGGCGAATCTTGAATTATAAACTGTGTTTGCTTTATCTTTTTAGTCTTCTTTGTACGCATGGAATTTTCTTTCGCTTTTTTGCATTAATTCTTGTTCTTGCGTTGAAGAAGAAGAAAGGCCTTGTTGTACGGTTTCCTTTTATTTTTCTTCTTTTCCTCAAAGACTCCCAGCGTCGACGCGCTGTGAACGCGATGATGTTTGATGAGAATGAAGAGAAGAAAAAAAAAGAAAAGAGAATATAAGAACCTTTATCGATTCACTTTAGAGATACAACGGTCGAGGCTCGGGCGTCCTGCGCTTTTCGTGACGTGAACGGAAATTCAATTAATAAAAAAAAAAACTCATACGTGAGTTAAGTATACGGTTTAATTATTTTGTGTTATAACGAATGAATGAATTTTTTAATTTTCCATTGGTGATCAAATTTACTGTCATTCCCTGACCAATCAGACCAATAAACGTAACATAAAAGACGATTTCATTATTTAAAAATTAACAGAAATGCCGGGGATTCCCCGTCTTCTAAATTCCTCTCGATCTTCGTTACCGACCGTATCTCCTGAATTAATAGGTAAATTTTTTTTGTTTTCGCAAATTCACGCTGTTTGTTCATCACCAAGTTTCAATAGTAATTGTGCAATTTAATACGAATTCGCAGATAAGTTCTATTTAATAAATAACAACATTTACAAACAATCGACTAACTGTATTCTATGTTGCTGCAACGTTGTTGGATGATTTTTCTTGTTTCAGTCTCCGTAAACAGCTTTTGCTTTATCGTCTGACAAGTTCTCGAGTTGTCAATGACTTTTCGTCACAGAAATTATATGTACCGTACAAACAAAAGAGAAATAACGATAATCAAACTTACTTATCGTACCATTTAACTAGATTTGAGAAACAAGATAATCTTCCAACAGTTTCAAAAATGATAAATAACAATATTTCAATCTGTATTAGAAGATTAATAATATTGGCGATATCTTTGCACTCTTGTACGATAAATAAAGACCGTTTCAAATTCTTGTGTGTCTGTACGCAATAAAATGACTTAAAAATTATCGCAAATCATCTCCCTACGTTGAAAGGAATTAATCGCAATGACTTCTCATCCTAGACGCTGCTTTAGTCAGCGTAAACATTGCATATTAGCTAATAGCTGCAAAATGCCTTGATTTTGCGAAATTAAAAAAAAATATAAAAAATGCCCTACGACCCACACTTTTGTATTATCACCCCCCACCCTCCCTCCTCACTCTCTCTTTCACTCACTTGCTGTAGTTACCTTTACATTCTATTTCCTCCTTTCTTCAATTTCCATTCCACACTTCCTTGTCGAATAATGAACACAAAATTTTTTTCTTTTTTAATAAACTCTTCCAAACTATCCGAATAATTTTTATGGAAAGGTCACTCGTAAAGCGTCGATTTTCTTTTCCAGTAAAGACGCTACTATCGTTGGAATGGTTTCATTACTGTCGATATTTTCGAAAAAAAAAAAAGAAAGAGATGGAAAAAAACGTAGAGAAGAAAACACAAGGTATTTTTTTTTTATTCAGTTCTCGCGCCTGGATCACGTTCCCTTCCTCTAGCTCTACCGTTGCCATAATCGTAAAACAAGAAGTTAACGTTCTATTTGCACTGAATCTTTTTTTTTTACACTCGCAATCCAAAAGAGCAATTCCGAATTACCTTCGGTGTTTTCAAGCACTTATTATTATTATTATTATTACTCAGCCGTAACAGGGATCTCTATCAATCCCATCTCTTTTATTAGAATATTATCTAGGAACTTGAACTTGCATTATCTCCAATCATTTAAAACCCTAACGCAGTTCGGATATGCAAAAGGACTCGAATCATGAAAATTTGTATCCCGTAACGATCAATTTGTCTCTGTGCGTGGTCCACGTAAATTGAACGACTCGGTCATACGTTAACAAGAATGCCCGAGTCTCTATCTTTCCCGAATCTTAAAAAAAAATCTCCATGCACCTGCCAAGTGTCACGAGAAAATTAGCAGGACGTTTAAAAAAAGAAGAAATCGCCAAGAGACAAACGAATGCATTGAGAAGAGTATAGAGGTGCGCCAAGATAATTTGAAAGGCGACTAGGAAGTGTCAAATGATCTGGTAACTTGAATCCCGCACGAAAGAATAGGCCAATTTTAATTGTATCTCGATCGTGAATTATAAAAAAATCTAAAGGCGCCCGTGCGCACCTCTGATTTCTTATCGTATTTCTTTCCTTCTCCTCTTTTCCTTTTTTTAATCTCCTCCCACTCCTGAAGACAATATTTACATATATACCTCTTGAAAAGAACCGATTGAGAAAATAAAAAGAAAATAAGATAGCACGCGTCGCGGATGTAAAACGCGCCTTTCTTTATTTTCTAATTTCACTTCGTATAGCAGATGAGAGACTCCCGGAAGTGTTTGAAGCTTTGCACCGTACACAAAAGTTTCTTTTGTCATTTCCCTCTTTCCTTCTGTCCTCCGATCAGCTTTCTCCACCGGATCCATAATCGTCCCGGGCGAGGAATTCGTGCGCTGTCATCGCGACAGTGAGCAAGGTCTTGTTTTCTTCTTTTTCTTTTTTCTTTCAAACACACTCGAGCTCCGCGCCGTTGATCCCTCGCATATTTTTCGGACTTAAAATGCTGAATGATAATAATCGTATGTGGGCCAGTAAGGCTCTAGCCAATCCTAGCTGGTGCGCTGACGCTTTTTGGCAGGGTGCTCCTCGGACGAGTGGGCCGGCGTCGGCATCGCGACGTTTCGACTATTGACAATGTACTTCAACTGGGGCATGTACTTCATTATACTCCTCACTTGAATCAGTGGCAGATCTTCGTTCAAAGACGAGCACTTACCCGCCTCCATGAGCATTTTCATCTGTTGCCTAAAAAAAGGAAAAGAAAAACACATCTTTTACCATCAGTATTTAACCATCATTACTTAATGTAGACTCGAGGAACGATTTGACAAATTTTTTCATACACATACTAGAAAAATAACACTCTGCTTTCCTTACCTATTTCCTCGATACAATTCCACCCCTAGAACATCTGTTAAACCCTGCCGACAACTGTTGATGTCGCAGCCCGGGAAATACTGGGATACAAAGTCAGGTAGAGTCATCAACAACTCGGAGTAGCTGTACGGTTTAGCGTTGATACAAGGTACCATTTTGTCCAAGACCAACGCCTTTTGGACCTGATACGGCAGAACGCAACCTGACGACGGTGTGTCCGCTATTTGTATCAAAGGCTTTCTCACTCTGGTGTCTCTGAAAGTTGTGAAGATTTTATTTCAACCTTAGAGGTACACGGTACGATATTAAATAACCATTGACTGGCTTCTTTTTTTTTATTGAATTATTTTTTGTATGTTTATATTATACCTGGAATTATTACTATTGCCATTCACGGGTATGAGTGGCGGTGGATATTTTACATGTGACGAATTATGTCCAGGAGGCGTGTGCCTCGGCGGGTGTGTCAGTAAGGTTGAGGCTGACGTTGGTGGCGGCATCAGGGCTTGTACTTGCTCAACGCTCAAACCATACATTTGAGGATAGGTGCTCGCACTCACGGCACTTGGTACGCCCAGACTAGGCGTCGTGTACGTAGTAGACACCCTGAAAAATGAAAAGGAAACATAAATTAATAAGAGTAATGACAGTAATTAAATTCTATTCTCGTGGATATACGTTTTAGGACTTGTTTGAATATCGAATAACGTCCTAGTGAACGTTATCGTGTATCCTTGAATCATAAATCAGGATGAACCAGTGTGTTACTTCCATTTGTGAGGTTGAGCAAGGGTGAATTATAATTATCTGCGTACAAAGCTTTTTCAAGGCATCGAACAAGTGTGAGTATCATGATTTTTCTTTGTTGCCTGCTGCGTAAGAAGAATTTGAAAGAAAGCATAGAGTCTTATGTGCGAAACCTTTATTTTCTTTTACCAATTGTCCTACGTACAATCAAGTATCACAGTTACACGAAGTTACATGAAAGAAAAAACAAAAGAATGGATAGCGAAGATGACAAATTAAAATAAAAAGTGTAACGAAGAACAGTCAGATAAAATTTTACTTTATCGGTATACTTGAATCTCTTTGCAAAGAATTCGTTGAAATGTCTTCGATCAAACAGGCTCTCCCTCGAACAGTCTTTACAAAAATTGTTTCTGTCTTTTTATTATTCAGGGCCCCCTCTTAGATCTGTCGACAGGGTGTTTCTGAAAATGGGTACTTTACGCATGCTCTGCCCTTGTTTTGTGTTCTGGGTACGTCTATAATACATTATGCCGGGACTCACCAGTCATCCTTCCCATAGGTTGGATAACTATACAAAAAAAATTATACATTGTATTTACAGAGGCGAGGAGAAGCTATGGTGCAGGTAGACAACTACGTGATGACTATAAATATTTATTGGCAGTGAATGATAAACACCACATAAGTATAGCTCGCACAGAACAGAGTAAAGCTCAGTGAGCTGGCCATTAAAAATTTTTTGTACTGTGGCATTTAAATTGATAACTAGAAAAACATTGTGACAGGTGCAACTTTGTATAACGCGAATTTTTTTTCAATTTCTAATGACTCCAACGAAGGAATGACAGTCCTCATTAACGAAAGAATCATGATCTATAGACGCAAAGAAATTTTCTCCTGCCACAGGAGGTTCTACTCGTGAATATGTCGTTCATAGAAATGCCAGTAGGTACCATAAACATGCCTAAAAAAAATGACGTGATACGTTGAATGGTGCTATGATTTAGACAGTCGTCAATACTTCTAAAGCCCTCATCTATAAATCATCCAAAGTTGATGAATAAAATAATTGTAAACCAGGAGTGATGCATTGACCTTTACAGATGCTATGATAAAAAAAATTCACAATCACTGCTTCTAGTTCTGTTGGATGCTCTCATAATTAAAAAGAATTATTAAACAAATGATCTTAATCTTTTCTCAACTTACCCAATATTAGGCTGACTCGAGTGGGCGGTTGCTCTGACCAGAGGGGGTGGTTGGGCCTGAGCAGCGGCTTGCATCGTAGTCACGGGGTAAACTCCTGGATACTGTGACGCTGCTCCGCTACCACCCCCTCTATTCCTAGGCTGCTGCAAGTAGTTCTTGTTCGCGGCGGGTAATTGCTGTGAATAAAAAAGAGAGAAAAGATCATTGCAAGTTCCTCGACAACACAAAACTCTATCCTCACATGACAATTAACACCAGGGACAATGTATGATAAGAGTTTATACTCACGTTATGCATGTTAAGGGATGCATTGGTCATTCTTATCACTTGATTGGGCTGAGAGACAAGTGCTGACTGAAAGGTAGGCTGTCCCCCAACGAGTCCGTTCCATCCGTTACAAGCAGCTTGCACAGGATTGAGAAGAGGCTGCGCGACTGCATTCGTCTTATTCGAAGGAACGGCAGTAGGTGACGAGTGTGCCGGATGCGTAGTGACAACGGGCCTTGGCTGTCCAACCCTCTGTATCGTTGTGTTAGCTCCAGCAGCAACCCTAGGTAACGTGGTCTGCAGCGTCCCACCCCGCGCACTCAACGGAGCCTTAATAGCGTTATTTTGAACCGAATTCGACTTTGTCAAAGGTGGCGTTGGTGGTTGCTTAATCCATCCGCCACCGCTTCCGCCACCTTTACTGTTCACTAACAACTGCGAGTCCATGACTTTGCTCGGCCAATAGTCCTCGAATCCGGTACCCGGTGGGAAGTAGCTCTTAATGTCGCTCAAACTGATAACGGAGCACGTTTCACTTGCAAAGAGTTCGTTACGTATACCCTGTACCTTGCAGCAAAACTTCAAGTAAGAGAGATCCCAACCTTCGAGCTTCTCGGCTTTGAGCTTGAGGTTGTCGGTCTCGCCTTCAAAGTAAAACAACGGGACGTACTTGAGATTATTCTTGACCGTATAGGGAACCACGGATTCCTTGTTTATGCGAATGAAACCGCACTTCTCCACTTTCTGACCCGGCGATACGTTTTGAGCAGTGCCTGCCGTTAATTTCGTATAACAGACGTCCAAGAACATGTAGAACTCCTTGGCATCGTCAAGTCGCACCACCAGGTCCTTGCAAGTAAATGGCTCCCTCCCGTACTGAGTGTCGCAATGCTTCACGTTGATCTCGTTGAAGAGCTTACTTTCTGCCTCGGTGATGTAGTAACTCCTTATGCACATGCAGCTGTAGATATCCGAGTGGAGGTAGTTCAGGTACTTGTTCAGTAGCTTACACTCTAGGATTCGTACAGCGCAGTACTTTTCATTGGCACGAAATATGTACGGTATGTGACATTTGCCAAAGCTGGTCCATCCGAAGCGACCTCGTTGACTCTCGTCGTCCGAGGGTACCTTGCCGTCTATGCTTGGTGACTTTACTGCCGACGAATCAGCCGGCCTCTTCGTGTTGGTCAGGTAGCCGAGGATGCCGGGTAAGTTAGGTTGTAATCCAAGACCTGGTCTCTGCTGTGCACCCGGCATCCCAGCCATTTTCGCCTTGTTCGCTTCCACCATTTTGGCAGCCAGTTCCCTGATTTCCGCTTCATCTGGACGCTCTTGTTTTACAGTAACTTTATCAAACGACCCTGAAATACAAAAATATACATCTCGTTAATATTTTTTATTGTTTTTGTCATAGCTGTTGCTTGAATAAATTTCTTGTTATCTTGGACTAAATTATTGTCGCCATTCAACTACACGTTATGAGGATTTTAAAGGGGAGAAGGATTGTCGACTACGTGTACTTTGGATTGATATCTTTTTTTTTTCATAATTTTTTTACTTAAACATATGAGTAACGATTTTAAACATACCGGTACCAACAGTGTCAAGCATATGTTCTTTTAGATTGTTATTTGTTTGTGCTTTCCGAGTGCACCGAGCCGCAGGAGTAGATTTCATTGTAAACAATTAAAAAATCAAAAAACAATTGTTTTCGATTTTAATAAAAGCAATTAAAGAGAATACTATACGTATCAGGATACAATTGTACGTATGACAATTTTGACGTTGATATTTTACCGCGCTTTTGAATATCACCGACCTCTAGATAGAAAAAAAGCGCGTAAATTTCCAAAATATTGGTCGCCTGTGAAACATCAAAGAGCAAGTTCATCGAAACTCGTTCCATTCAGTGTACCGTACAAACTTAAAAAAAAAACCCATACAACTCGCGTAAGACGACAAACACTTCACAAACTGAAACGCCTGGTAGTTCCGAAACAAACTCAACACGCATGCACAACAACAAGAAAATCCCAACGAATATAAAAGACGTATCACGTCCACGCGGAAAGGTAGGTTAGAAAATCCGCATAGTCGACTCCACCGCGAGCGCGTTAGAAGATTAGAGGTTATACGTCGAAAAGGCCGTGTTACACGACAAAGCCCAAGAAGTCAGAGAAAACGAACATAAACTCGAGCAATTCGGAACGTTGTTCCAAAGTTGAATCGACCATAGCTATTAGAATGTAAAAAAAAATATAATTATCCCCAAAAGTAATTGGAAAAAAGAATTTCCACAAAATTAAAAAAAAACACGTAGGTCGAAGCGTCTATCTAGCCTCCTTCTTGCTCCTCCTCGCCCCTCTGGCTCTCTCCTTGTCTCTCACTCACTCTCCCTCTCTCCCTCTCTCTCTCTCTCGACTTCTGCTACGTACATGCTCTCTGGACGGGCGTACCTCCAATGGTCCCCGGCGAAGCTTTAGCTTGGAGGACTACGGTGCTCTCTGCCGAGGACAACGCCATTATACGCAGTCCTAGCCGTGAGTCTCCGATTTCAGGCCGTCCAGGTCATGCAGTAACATCGAGATCACGGGTGGTGCAGTTACACGGGGCACTAGGCATTCCGCGGTCTAGCCGACCGCGAGGAGAAACACGGTAGGAGCCCGAGGCCTTTTTGCGCGGACTGTACCAAAAGCTAGAGGTACCTTCGTTCCTCACGTCCACCACCGTACGAAGTTGGCCACGGGACCCCGAGCACTGTATCACAAGATATTTACACAGATTATAAATCCTCTTCTTCCTTGTTCTCTCTCTCTCTGTTTTCTAATTAATTTTTCTCCTCGTTATTGTTTATTGTTTAACTGTTCGATACAACGCAAGAAGAACCGGTCACTGTGATACTTTTGCTTAAACCCCCTAGGTGTCCCTGTCCGCATCGATATTTTCCTCGTTGCATTCGACCTGATCCTCTGCAGACCGGTGCTGCCATCTTCTTTGGGTATAAACTCCCATGAAAAATCAGTATTGCGTTCGCACGGTCTTTTCCGAACTTTTGGCAACTGGATGGATATCCTCGAGCATCCTTGTGATCATGGTTTTTAAGTTTATAGGTTATGTCGGTTGTTCACTGACGAGAATTTTTATTGTAAAATTACTCGTCCGACGATCACGGGCTCTTTACGATACCGCATAGGTTGTTTGACTCAAGATAGCTCGTAAAGACAGTTAAAAACAACCTAAATTTTATTGTCTCCTATTGCTTTAGATCGTCTAGCAAATTACATTTCACGAGTCGCGGACTCGTGGGATCCAGGTTGGTAGTGATTTACAAATGAGAAAATTAAAAAAAGGTTATCAATGGACAAACAGATTGTTCTAATCAATAATCTATCGACCACGACGATACTGAGAGAGATGGCGCCTGGTCTGATCGCCAATAAAAAAAAACAACGTTAACACAAATACACTGACAATCGTTTCCACAAACAACGAATCTCGTGCAGGTAGGATTCACTACACGTGACCATAACGTAACCTCAAATATCGAAAAGCGTTACCCAAATCCAGTCACAAAGTTTTTAAAAGATCCTTAAACCATACTTTCACGGTAGATAATTTAAGAATCTTCACTGGTTTTACACTCGATGACCATGAATCCACAAGACACGTGTTCACGTACCAACAATCGCACCAACACATTGACAGGGAACCAACATAATTCTGGTAGAATCTGCTCACCGAGATCCGTATCAATTTAAATATCGTATTCCATGCCGTGTTCTAAAACACCATAAAAAGTGTCGCAGGTTTCACACTCTTATATTCAACGACAAAACACCATATGAGTGAACGCAGGCAGTCGACCGTGGCTGGGCTCACTCTTTTGACACTGTCTGTACCCACGCTACTAGCCAGAGCTACTACCTCCAGGAGTTGCCAGTTGTCCAAAAGCAACCCCACGTCGGATCCGGATTGTCCGAGCGTGGATATCGTCCACTTACATTTTCGCGACAACTTGCTCGCAGCAGTCATCGACAACACTGAGGAGGGTGAACAACCCTTAACACTTGGGCCTCACGGTACGTGAAAAGAGGCCTGACAAAACAAAAAAACGAACAACACTCGACTACTCGGCAGGATCGCACACGAGAGTACACGCGCGCCACACACCAGTGGGACGACCGTCACATTTTATGCTCGCGAGTCGATTTGAAAGCAGGCAAAGGGAAATGCCCGGCGCGCAGTGCCGTAACTTATGGGCGCATCCCCAAGATGAGACAGGAGTAGGAGGGAGTCATTCTTATAAATTACTGTGTACGCTACCCCAATTTTTTTCCTCTACGATACGTTCCTCTGCATGGGACCCAAGTGATTTTGAGGTGATTATTTTTTAAACTTTTTTAATTTCTATAATATTTAAGTATATTTTAATATTTCATTTTTATTAAGAGATATCAAACCCTGTAGGTGTTACGACTTTTTTTATCGGATTTATACCGTGACCTGGGACTAATTGATTGGTTAATTATACAGTCATCTTTTTATTCAAATATAAATTCTTTCCCTGTGAAAAGCACACTACCAGACCGAAGTTTACGGACGATGCTCCAAGTTGTGAGTTCGACGGCTTAAAGCGCGGTTCGTTAACCCGGAAAGAAATTGCCATGGCACAGAAATGGCATAAGCGCGGAGATTACTACGTAATCCTTGTTTTTATCTGATTAATTTCTTGTTTGAGAGCTGATTAAAATTTTACAATAACTAATGAAAAAAGTCGAAAGAACGAATAGTTCACAAAGATCGGTTTAACATGGTGCAATTGTAAGGCAAGTCAACGATTGCCATTAGAATTTATAAAAGCACCTACGTGTCATGTATATACAACAGTAAATGACAATTAACTTTATACAGGGCATTAAGATCTTTCGATACAGTACTGACAGCCCTGTGTGTAGCCTCGTGCGCAGGAGCCGGTTTAATCCATCCTAGTTTTTCTCAACCTGTGAGTCACTTCACCAAAATGGCGGCCATTCAGCACGACGCAGCCAATGGCGAACAGCCGTCTGGCAGCAACAAAAGAAAAGGCTATAGTTCGCGATGACGTCATACACGGGAAAAGGGACACTGCGCGAGGCTATCATTTGCGTTTCCAAGGTCGTCGGCGCAGAATCATCATAGAATTTTCTCAAGGACTCCGGCGACACTGCAACTCGCACGATTCACCTTTTACTTCTACGACTATAAGTATTCCGTATTGCGTCTCAAAAAAAAAATTATCGCCTAGAAAATTTCGAACAATTTTTTTTTCAGTACCAAAAACTACACGCACGAATACCAACGTATTTTATGACCAAAGGAATCCAACAGATACCAAATGAAAACGTGTTCAAATAACTTGGATAAATATAATCAGGTTAGGCATTTATGTACTTGGTCATACTATTTTCTGTATTTCAATCATCCTGACAACTTGCATTGATAAGAAAGTAATCACTAGGTTAAAGCTCGCTGTAACAATACCAGGTACTAATAATATGAAAAATCAATTCTTCTACGTTCATCTACATGAGCTTCTGTAAATCGACCTTGAGTTCATATTCGATTTGATTTGTCGATGTGAAAACCTAACGTTGTACGAACGTAAAGATTTAATGATAACGTCACGAGTTTCCATTGTTATCAATACCACGTGAGGTCATTAAGACTGTAACATGATTATTTGAATTTGACAAGTGTCAAGATTCGATGTTGTTTGTTGACAGTGACAGTTTAATTACAAAATTCCTATACGATGATGATGATGTCTACTGTACGACTGTGGACATACTTTATACTTGGCCATAGACGTGAAATACTTTACAACAATTAACATTCAAATTCCATAATAAAAACTATGTAATTTCACGTATAAGAAATGCCATTAGTTTTATCATGTTTCACGAGAGGCTAAGCATCCTTGACAATACCAGTTCAATAAATTTTGATAATTCGTATACGCCACGTCATTCGAATTACTGTTAAAGCACCCATACGTGTAGTCCCCAACGTCAGCTGCACGTTCGAAATTAAATTCTTGAATAATTAAATCCTGAAATTTTTCAATTAACCATATCACGGCAAATTTCATTAAACCACATACGCATTCGATATCACCGATATAATTATACTGCTGATACGATCCTTCGTTAAACTGTCATTTTGACTCGTATAATTTATATCGGACTTATTACCAGAATCAAATCTAAAGTCACCCCAGGGACATGGATACAGAGTGACGAAGAGAGCAGGAGCAACGCGCAGGGCATACCAACCAAGCATACCACCCTACTAGTATTTAGAAGATACAAGAAAATAAACAATAACGCCATCCACCCTCGGGATCTTGAGCAGTCCTGGTAACAGTAAGAAAAAAAAATTCCAACCCCCAAAAAATCATTAAAGTCAAAAAACGTTAAAACAGTATCACCCGAAATGCGTATAAAAATGCTTAATTGCAGATAAAAATAAAACTGATGGATAATTAAAAAAAAAACCATAATCGAACGCACCAGGGGGTTGGCCCAATCGATCGAAAAAATCGTCGATGCAACGTCAATCGACGTGTCCCTCCTTCCCGCTCTTCGCAAGGGCCGTGCGCGGGGAGTGCGAAATGCAAAAGTAGGGACGTGGCGCTCCGCCGTGCTTATCCACATGTCCGACGAGTCTGTCGTACGTACAGGGTCGATGCATCGTGTCTCTTCCGCAACGTGTAGCACGACCGTCCTGCAGGAGCGTACATACAGTTCAAAGAGTGCGCATAGGTAGCGCAAGAGATCCGAAGGGAACGACGTGACAACCCCGCACGGTCGATATGCTCTTTCAGGCAGAGTGCCAAGATTGGTAAACGTATGGTTATATAGTGCAGTTTGAGGTACCCCCACCACCGTCAATTTACCGCGATTTTCAGTAGGTGGTGGGGGAAGAAAGTACAGAAGTGGGGGAAACGAAGCTGCGCAGAACCCGGCAGACCGGGGTCCACTGTGGTCTCATCTGCGCAGCCACTATGTACAATGCCCTATGTACTGCCTATATACTTATTATTTTAATCATGATTTACGAGCGCGACGTTGCCGGATCTGTTGCGCGCGCGCGATCTTACGACCCCATCCCCCTCCATGCTACCCTATGCCGTTTAGTACACGCCCACTTTTTCACCAGCATGGACAAACGTACGCGGTCGTAGGTTACGTGCAGGAGGAAAAACTGCGTCTTGATCGATACACGTAGAAAACTCATGAAAAACTCACTTCCCCTTCCCCTTTTCATCCCCCCCACCCCCCACCACCACCCTCCTCTCCCCGAGTTTTTCTGCCATCTGGAAATTTTCTAATGCCATAAGCAAGTCGAACTAGTACGAAAAAAAACATATATATATATATATATATATATATATATAACAACCAGGGAAGTCGGTGATGGCGACGAAGGCTTGGACGAGGGAGAGAGGGCGAGGAGGGAGGGGGTACCATAAACTTTCACAAAGCGAAACGTCTTTTCTCCTCGGTTCCCAACGTTGCCAAGTGATATCGGGGAGCTTTTCGTATATACTCGTTTACGGCTTGTGCCCCCTCCCCTTCCTCGGCCTCCCCTCCCCTCCCCCACCAACCGACTATGCATCGCTATTACATGTACGGTTACGATGATGTATATAGGTGGCTCGGGAGCGACGAGTGGAAGGGGTGCAGAGCAAGGGGATGTACAGCGGACAAGCCTCGGCTTTTCACGGGGCAACGTTGCCGTAACGTCAGCTTCGCCGGGGTCGCAAGGTGTTTCAAGATGGCCTTGGATTTTCGGCTGGCGACCGGCGTGGGCCAGTTGTTTTGGCAACACTGTAATGCCAGGCAATCTATTTATAGCAGCCCTCTATCGGCGCTGTTGCTATGCCGAGTAGAAGCGTGGTTCGTCGAAGGGGCGCAAGAGGGCCAGAGGGGTCAAACAAAGAGGGAGAGGGGTAGGTGTGAGGTTAGGGGGTTTAGGAGGGCGAGCGTGGGTCAGGGACGTGGCGCGGGAAGAGGGAAAAATTACCGACGGAACAATATGGCGACAAACCGGATGTGCCCCTCTTCTAATCTATTCCTTTCCGCCTGGCGATTCCCATTAACGTGACAACGGTATCCACTTCCGGATTGTCACGAAAGAAAAAGAAAAATCGAGGCAAGGTATGTGCTTACCTTTTTTTTATATATATATATATATATCGTAACCTTCCGTCTTCTCGGCGTTAAAAGTCTGTTGCGTAACCAGAAAGACTTTGCAGGCGTATCAAACAATAATCATCATAATTTCTGCCCTTTCTACTCTACCGGCCGGAGGTCGAGGACGAAGGTCACGACGAAACTGACCATCGGAACTACGAAAGCTTTCGGAGGCAGACATTTGCAGGTTTTACCAACAAAAATTTATTTAGTACTCGTTAAATCATCCCCCTAACAAATCGGGAATGTTCGTATTTATTCTATCTGAAAAAATGGACTGGCGTACGGAAAAAAAAAATACTGTTTATTTCACCATTTTCTTCCTCGTCTTTCTCCTTCCCCCCCCCCATCCTCCCCCCTCCACCCACCCACCCATCGTCACCCGTTGTTGCGTAAAAATTGCAAATGGCGGCGTCCTCTCCCAGCAGCTGACGGGCTACAATCTTCTCGCAGAAACCTCTATGCGGCTCCCCGAAGTTTTGCCGTTCGGCTAAACTCGGCTCTTTTCGTCAACAACCTCTTTGTTACATCACTCACCGATCTTATGTACCACATAGGCCGTGGCTATGTACTAGGCTTCATATATTTTCCCGTCTATATATATATATATATATATTCTATATTACATACACGTATATAGATGGCTCGAGGCGGACCGACCCAACTCCATGTTTCACGAGGCAGTCAGCGCCGCGACGGCTTACGCTGCAATTACCAGGTGTCCGATTTATCGGTGCGAAATTTTCGGTGAGAACCACTTTTCGCGATATTACGTACGTTCGTTATCTAAGTGAAATATCGAATAACCCCACCCCCACCCACCCCCGCTAAATACCATTTAATTCATCGTAATTTAGAAATAGCTGGTGCCCTCTATAGAATTTCTTTTTTCTTCTTAAATCTATTTCGCTCTATTGTTTAATTTTTTTCATTAAGTTTTCATTATTAAAGTTTTCTTGAAAACCTCTATTTACGTCCCTGAACTCAGACGTCATTTATTATATGAAAGAATATACAAGGGAACCTGCGACTACTATAAACAAGGTATATGCTGATATCAAACCCGAGATACATCTTAGGATAGTGAGGATATATATGAAGGAAGGTAAATATATGTACAGGATATATACTTAGTTCATATATACAGGGTCTCATATGACACATATAGAAATGTATCCAACCGTAAGTCAGGACAAAGGAAGATTACGAGCAGTTGAATGAAAAGCAAATAATAAATTAAAAAAAAAAAAAGGATGTCCGAGGCTCCATAAGAGTTGATATCGCTATCATGAGATATGGACTTGAATATCGGTATGGAAGTGTAGAACGAACACACTATCTTGATAGAGAACGTTGGAGCTGTTGTAAAAATAAAA
Organism: Trachelus stipa; assembly: GCA_036026315.1. Classification (NCBI taxonomy): domain Eukaryota; kingdom Metazoa; phylum Arthropoda; class Insecta; order Hymenoptera; family Cephidae; genus Trachelus; species Trachelus stipa. The sequence goes on from JAYRCB010000166.1 coordinate 164,265, forward strand.
AGGATCACATTTAGTTTATAAACGTACAGCAATGCATCCAATGTCAACTATCCAATACCTTTGTATTTCGTTAGAAGTCATTTTTGTGAAAATTTAATTTTTTTTCAAAAAAAGTTAATAACAATTAAAAAAAAGACTACCAACGTCAAGTTGTACAAACAAGACAAGTGCCACTGGGTACGTGTGCCGAGCGCTCGTCAGCCGGGAATGCAGAAATGCACGTGGTGTCTTATTAACACGTATGACGTAATTTAGATTTAAAAAAAAAGTGCCAATGCACTGTATAATATTTAATAAAATACCTAGACCTCCCGATTACGTGGAACGCGTGCGCTCTGCGTAGAAGATTGTTTTTTTTTCGATTGCGTGATAAGACGTGAGAATTACGTCATCCGATAGTTGAAAAAAATTGCGAGTCTCAAAAAAATATGAATTTTTTGCGACCACCGTATTGTTGATCTTAGAACGGAGGCGCATCGTGATCTTTTGGGTCTTCGAAGAACGGGGACGTGGGGACTATTTTGGGTGGCCACCCCAGCTTATGTACTTGGGATTATAATATACATACAGCTGGGTATATAGAGAATTTATATATACGTGTGTGTAAGGGTTGTAGGGGGAGGTGCGAGGTGGTATACGTTTTCGGGCGTGGACGGTATTTAATTTATTATTTCTACGTTCGATAAGAAAAATGTATTATCGAGCTGTCGAAATAACTGAATGGAGATCCATTATACACGATGCTAAGTAACGAGTAGCCCACGTGAGTTTCGTTCCTTTTCAAATTTTTTAATCGCTCCACGTTACACGATCGTAGGAAGTTAATGGGTAATTTTGTTGATTAGAAGAGACAAAGTATTTTTTAAATTGTTTTAATTGAAGATAATTGAGAGTCTAGTTGAAATTTGTGATTAAAGAAATATAAGTACAAAATTATTTTGTAGAATTTAGTGTCGATTGTATTTTTTTAACGATAAGCAGATGGTTAATCGATAGCATCGCTAGTGCGTAATAATAAATAAAAAATACAATTTGAATTTATAAAAAAATGTCAATATCAGTTACACGTGATATCTAGCCCGCGAAATCTCAAGCGTATTCGAACGACGCGACTGCGCGTTCCGAACGGCGTACAAAAATATTTAATCAAGAACCTTAACCACGCATCAACATGCAGCTCGACAATCGTCGTGTCTAAGAATTTAGAAAGAAAAAAAAAAGAAAGAAAGAAATGTCCAAAACAAACGAAGGTACACATAGCGCGAGCAAAAGAAAAAGAAAAACAATGAAAAAAACCCATCGCGTTAAAAAAAAAGCACAACAACTAAGTAGGTTGTGGGAAATCAACAAAGTAGAGAAAAAAGAGCGGGAAAGCGAGGCGATGGTGAAAAAGTGACACGAACAAAAAAAAAGGTCCGTGGTAATAAAAAGAAGTGACCACCGGATTTTCTGAAACCTTAGTGCAAGCTCAGCACCGAGAGAGGGAACTGTCGTGGCAACCGGTGGTGGGGAGGAGAGCAAGTTACTCTCACGAGGAGCTATAGCCGCTAGGCGCGAGTTTGTTCGAACGTACCTAACCTCAAAAACTCACCTCTGACAACGTGGGCCTCGACTATCTGTACGTCTTCATCAGAGTTCTGCTGTTCTTCCATTTCGACAGAACCAATGTCCATGCACATAATTCACCAGCACTGACGAGAATCTCTTGTAGATTCTCCACGGTAGGTCCCTGCGCCTACGTCTGCTTGACATTTACGATGAAACGCGTGTCTTTCGTATGGGCGCGTACGAAATGCGAAAAAGGATCGAATGAAAAAAAATGCGTAGATTCGTGAGCGGATCTGAGTGGCGTGAGAAAAAAAATGAAGCGATGAAAGGTAAGCAAACAACACCGATCGCGTAAACTTTTAAACTAGGAAAACGAACAACAACAACACGGCGTGCCGGTCACGCAACTGGCTTGATAGAATAAACGTGCGCGCGTTCAGTTTGCTTTGCTCGTTGCAAAGAGGCGGCAGCCGAGGGCCGACGGGATCTGCCAGATTTGAATGTGGAACGTTGCCACTTCTTTCGCATCCCCACCACCCCGGGCCACTCGCCCTTATGTACTTAACGGTTGCGACGTTGCCGCACATCCGGTACCAGGAGACGACGATGGTGGGGGTAGGGAATTTGTCATTGGTGGGGGGTAAAACTAGGTAGTGGGGGAATTATTTCCGAATGGAAATTTCCATGACGTTGACAACACAATTATGACCGTTGGGTCGTGTATGATCTTACCGGAAGTCTTACGGTTATACTTTTAGCTCTCGATGAGCTCGATGGCTGCTTCCGGTGATGCTGTATGTATGTTTATACAATATTTTTCTTTATCTCTCCGTGTATTTCTTCGCTCGTGGTAATTGTTAACGATTTATTTTTATGAAATAATCCGCACGGCTTTTACTGATTGCTCGTGGTAATTTTAATGAAGCTTCTAGAACATTATACCTACTCTTGATTGTACTTTGGCCTTTTGAGACTTTTGAGGCGAAACAAAATGGCGTCGGGACAAGAGCACGCTACTTATTTTCTTTGTTAATACGTATTCCTTACTTATTTACATTCTTTATAAAAATATTGTAAATTCGCCTTAATTTATATCTGATAACCCTCAGCAATACAGTACAGTTTTGTTGCTGGAAAACGTAGGGGGTTGGTTGTATCTATTTTCTTGTTTTTATTGGAATTCACGTTAGAACGTCATTTATGAAATTCCAGAACGTGTATATACATATGTGTATATGCCATCCGCTATGTAACAATCATGTAGCACATATAGGTCATAGGTGGCGATGTGTAAGAATTATATATACACATATATATATATATATATCAACTACTTAGTAGTATAGTATAGCTTTACTCATGGCCAACCATAAACTTCTATACAATTCCTTAGCTTATTGCGACGTACATCGAAGAACTGAACTCTGTCGGTAACTAAGGTAAAGTTCGAATTCTGTCATTACCGACATCACGAGGAACTAGAAAAGTGCAAGAAAGTCTCCATGTTTCTAAAATAAAAAAACAATTTCACGAACAACCCCATACTGTTGGCTCCAAGTGTCGATAATCATTTTCGAAAATTGCATCGAGCCCAAATTTGTCAATTTACAGTGAAGCTCCTCTTGAAGCTTGAAATAATAAAAGCATCATCGAACGATCCGTCAAACAAGTCTTAATAATTCTATAATTTATTTATATCCTGTGATCCTTTATTATCAACGAAAATTCGCGTACAAGTGTTTCAAATAAAATCATTATACCGTTATACATCAGCATTGTCATTGTTTATAGTGGTTTTTAAAAAAAAGTTCCAAAGACAATCCTGATTGGTACTCGTGATGATAGTAAATAAATAAGCTTTAATTAATAAATTAAAATTTTTTCTATTGTATAGTACATTGTTCCTGCGATTCTGCACTGCCCTGTTGCGTATCCTCTATATCCTTAGTGGCAAGAAGTCCCTTCGTACTCTCGGCCATCTTCATCCACAGTTGGATCTGCATTTTGAAAATCGGTTATTTAAAACAGTAACTGCCGTTCGCTATGCAAATTTAGGATTTTGCAATTATCCTCGTCTATTGCATTTACGGGGGATAAACATTTAACGCAAATATTGACGCCTGACACGGTATCCATGGTAACAACGCAGACAGTATCGATACATCTAATTCGTGACAAGTGAATGATGCTCGTGAAATTATTAAGTACACAATTAACAAAAAAAAATTACAATGTAGACGAAAGTCTCAAAAAAAATTACAAAATCTATAAAACGAAGCGTCGCTAATGGTAGGAAATAGTCTCGTAGGATTCCTAGGGAAGAATTTCATTTTTAACGCTAAAAGGAGTTAGACAAAATGGCCACTATGTTAATTTCTCAATGAAGTCATATATCCTTCAGGATCATACGCTAGGAATTTAAATTAATGGGTTACCTGTTTAAGTAAAAGTTCTCGTCTGCGACCAGGCGGTTCCTTTCCCAGAAGAGGCACCAAAACGCTAAGGGATGATTGAAATTTCTCTAGGGCAAGAGCGTAGTTACCTTCGGCAAGATAGAGCTCGCCGACCTCCCCTATTTCTAAAGCGTCCTTCATCCCCGTAGTGCTTCTACTGAGGACACCTATTGATAGAAGCGTAGAAAAAAAATAAATAAGGTGGAGAAATCGATCAATTAGGAACGAGAGGAGAAGAAAGGATATGATAAAAGAAAGAATGATGGAAAAAGCTAAAAAATTACTATAATAAATGCTACCGTCATACCAAAGATTTACTTAAAAAATTGCACCCTGCCTTTTGACAAAGATCAGAAGGTTGACTAAGGGTAGAAAAAGGGTGTCGGCAGGGGCGTGATGGGAGATTTTCATGAGGGAAAATAAGAAATTTTCTAAACGCGTACAATTTCCTCATTTTCACCCCAAACCTCCTTATGTACATTATTTAATATTCTTTTTATATCTTTTACTCTTTTTTTATGATACCAACGTAAATCATTATGGGCGTTCCGATCCAACGATCCTGATTTATTCAACGGGCACTCTGTTTTGCCATCCGAGGTAGCCGATGATCCTGTCTTCTCAGTGCCGTCTTCGTAGCATACCTGCTTCAGTCTCTCGGCACGCTTAATGTAATCGTTGACACGTAACCTTAGAGCTTTTTTCCTCTGGGGATCAGGTTCATCTATGCGAAATATACAGAACTGATTGGTCAAGCGTTTTTCAATAGGGCGACTAGTGCTGCCACCACATGAAGAAAATGGTAAGATGAGAGAAGAGTTCTCGTATAATTATTGTCCTACTGATAAGAAGAGGTATGAAGTATCGTAGGGCGTCGCAGTAGAGATGAAAGGCTTCGCGATGATTCTTTTCAGTATCCAGCTTCACGGCACGTTGAACAAGGGCTACAGCCTTGTCGTAGTTGTCCTCGGTGGGTGCATGGGCCAGGTCCAGAAATTCATGAGAAAAAAATTCTTCAAAGGTTATCCTCTCGTTAGGGTTGTGCTTAAGAAGCGACATCAGCAGAGACTTACATTCTCTTGATACATGGCAACCTTTTGGTAACTGCTCTGACCGGAAATGGTTAGAAATTTGTACAAGGTTGGTAATCGGTTTAATTAACTTGCGCATGCGTGAGATCAATTTGAAAGTAGGTTTTAAATTGTCATAAATAAAAACTGGTCACCTCTATTAGTCTTTGATCTTTGATCTTCTCTGCCAGTTCCTGAAAGCTGCTGCTGGAATATGGAGCTTTGCCGAAGAGACATTCGTACATGATGACGCCGACGCTCCAGAGATCGACGCGGGCGTCGTATTTTTGTTGGAGCAATATTTCCGGCGCCATGTAAAGCGGCGAGCCGCGAATCGTGAATTTTTTTTCTTGAGAGGAGAGATACTGAGCGAAACCAAAATCTGAAATTGACAGCGGCCATGTATTTTTTTTACTATCGTGAGTTTTGGATGTTTGGAAAAATCGAATTAGACGGTATTTTTAAAAATTGCCGCGCTAAGTTATAGCTGCTAACGAACCTCCAACCTTCAGTGTTAATTGTGGCTTTTTCGTTAAAAGAAGATTTTGCGGTTTTAAATCCATATGGCAGACTTCGTGACTTCGCAAATATCTCAATGCAAGTGCCAATTGCTGCAAGAATTTGCGACAAACGTTCTCTGCCAGTTTGTGCTTCCGTTTTATGAAGCTCGACAAGTCTCCCCCGTCGCAATATTCCATGACAATGTAAATATGCCTGAATGCCAAGGCGTGAAAAATTATTTAAACAAAAAATCATACGGTTAAATTAAATTTTTCTATTTCATTAGGAAACTACTAAAACGAACCCGTCGTCCCAAAAGAAATCTCTCATCTCGACGATGTGACGATGCTTGAGAATCTTGAGAAGATTTATCTCGGTAATGAGATTGTCAATGGCCGATTTCGAAAGTGTCGACTTATCCACGCATTTTATAGCAACGACTTCTTTGGATCCATTCTAAGTATACAAGGAACAATGGGATAGCATTTAATAAACGTAGAATTTTAGAATGAAAGAAAGTTGTACTATAAAAATACACGGGGAAAACATACAACTTGATACTTTATTTAAAAATTCTTAAATGGAGATGATGGAATTATTTTATTTATTAGAAAAAAATCCTACAGACACAAAATGAACAGACCATATATGTTTCTCAAATATTTACAATTTTTTACATTATTTAAAATTTTTATTCATAATTTCCCGTTACATTAAACCGACGCGATATAACCGGGGTGACTAAAATTACTCTATACGTCCCTGGGACCAGATGATTCGATCCTCTGAAAACAACCTAAGAAGTACCGACCTGTTTGAAAGCCTTATAGACAGTAGCGTAGCTTCCCGATCCAATTTTTTCCAGTATAGAATAGTCACTGATACTCGGCAGACTCATTGTCCTTTTCAATAATATTAATCACACAATCCACCCTTAACATTTGCTGATAAATTCTCATAGACGCCACTTGACAGAATCACCTGAAACTTGTCACAACGTGGGGTTGTCTCAACGGCGTAGCCTTCAATATTTTTCACCAACAGACAAGCAGGTCAAATACCAACGAAAAGTTTATCAATTTTATGTCAGGTCATAAAAGATATAAAATATTTATTTTTTCATCGCTGAAATCATAACCAACACAAAGGAATGTCTTGTCAATTTTATTTTTAGTGACAACCTATAACCAAATCATCTGTTTGAGGCTGGAACACTGTCTTGTAAAAAATTATTAATAGTAAATATCAGTTCAGGTAGCCCTAGTGTAACTACGCCTATGTCAGAGATATCGCGTTGAAATTCGAATCGACGCAAACTTCAAGCAGTTGACCAAAGTTAATACAACGGCGGTTGGCGACGGAACGTCTCGTTGCCGTGTCGTTTATTCGGATCGCGTATTTCTTTGTCCCGGAAAAAGTCACTCGCGAAATTCAGCCAGTTGAAACTAACACGTGAAAATCATCAAAGCTAATCTCGAGGCCCATGCAAAACCTTTGGTAGACTAAAAAGCACTTGCGAAAGCATCAATTGAGAATTATTAGCGCTCAACTATGGTGGACGTGACAGCAGTGGCCGAGCTATGAGCTCGTCCATGCTCTCATGGCAAATGGTGCGTTCCAGTTTTTTTGACTTGTTATTTTCCATGAGCTATCAAATCGGTGCAGAATTACCGTGACCAGTCGAGGACGCTAAAACGGAACGGAGAGTAGAGAGAGTCTTGATGAATCGCAAAGAGAAAGTTATGGAGTGCATAAATATTTCGACTTGAAAATTCCTTCGATTGTCACCAAATTTTATTGGTATGGAACTGACATTTTTCTTTGTTTTTCTCAACACGGTTTATTTATGGCTTACTATAAATTACTAACTCTATTCGCGTGAATTACCGTCAAGTCGCGCGGCTTCCTTTTTCTCGGTTTTTTTTATTTTCCACAGTCAGTCGATTTTGAAACGTTACTTTCGCTAAAGAAAGTTTGTTGTGGTCGGTTGGGGATAAAGGTGATATCGTAATTTAACGACGTTTCATTAGACGCGATTGATCTGGTGTAACGGAGGTGAGCGCGATATTAGCTTTTCATTCTTATCTCTTTATATTTCTTTTGGTTATCTCAAGTTAACCGTCTTGGCAGTGATTATTCGCGAGTGAATTTTTTCGAGTTTCGATTTCATCAACGCGCTTAAATATATTTAACAGGGATCAAATTAATTTCGATATAACGTGAATTCACAATTGCACCGTCAATTCAGCTGTTTACAATTAGCTGACGGAGATAGCGCCTGGGGTTAAGCAGCTGATTTCAATATTTTCTATTACGCATAATAAACTCAACGCAAATAGAAACTTCTCGTCAATTATCACTGCGAAAGAGGGTGAGCAAATTGGTAAGAATAGAAATTGTGATATCGACATATTTTTTTTACTTGTAATGCAAAATATTAGACTGTGCTATGGATGCTTTGTCTTGGGAATGGGTATATTGTATTATTATTAGATTTCAGCGTTTCAGTGTCTTTAATCAGTCTCTGAATTATTGTAACAATAGAATAATTATTCATTTTATTTAAGCAAATGTCATTGAACAATCAATGTCGTATGTACGTTACGAGGTTAAGTTTTCATATGACCGTGAGGGCAGCTAAACCGTGAACAATACTAAACGTCATTCCGGAAGGTCTGCTCTGCGATTGGTTAATCGTGTTTAATACTAGCATCTGATTGGCTCTGACTCACGGCCCCCATTGCCCTTCTCTCCGTGAGTTCAACGCTTCAGTGTATCAGCTGCCGAAGATACGCTAGGTGTTTTGGCAGCTGATTTCTGTGCTTTCTTCACGTCTAGCGTGAGTCTTACGTATTTTTTAAAAGTTTTTTTCTTCCTCGGGGAAGAATTGTGAAGGCTTCGTAGTCGAGGTTCCGGAGTTTCGTCATTTTGGAGACGCTGAGCTAAATATTTTAGTGAATACGCGTTCGTGAAGTAGTAGAAAGCCGTGACGTCATGTTCTGAAACACAGTTTGGCTATGCAGGTGCAACCAGGATCATCCCTTGTTTGAGAATGTATATTGCTTCACAGTGTACGAACTGTATTGTTTAAAGGGTAGCCAGTGACCTCGACGTAAACGTCATCACGTTTATATTGCTCGTTCAGGCTTCTGGTGGTCATTGTTAACCAAGTTGTGTGTTGCTAACAGTGCCTTCGGAGCTTGAGCACAGTCTCAAGGGCAGCTTCCCCTTGTCTTTGCTGCGTAGTTATATTAGGGAGCAGGAGCAAGGCTTAAAGCCTGGTGACTTTGACAGAGGAGTGTGAGCCCAAGCTAGTTACCGAAGTATCTGGAACATGGACTCCGAAGAAGAAACGTTGTACGATGACGTTGACTCGGGTAATGAGTCCAGCGGGGATGATGTTGATTTTGCAATGGAGATTGAATCTGGAAATCCACGTGAACGAGCTACGGATGTTGATGATTATCCATTCGAAGTTCTTTCGACTGAGGAAATTGTACAGCACATGGTGGATTCAATAAAGGAGGTCAACACTGTGGTAGAGGTAAGGGATATGCATTTTATTTTAACTCAAGGTTATAGATCGGTAGTTACAGTTGACCGTTAATCAAATATATAGTAGATTTACATTTTAACTAATGTTACTGTCATCGTGTGTCTATTTTTATTTTACTCTTGCTATAATGTACGTTCTTATGTGTCATCTTGACATATACTGTGATGCATTTGTATCTCGACAAAGAAAGGACATTGTTTACTTCATTTTCCACGTTTCATCTTAAATAATTATTTTATTTGCTATTCTCTAAAGAACGTCAATGCCCTAGCTGCAAATAAGTATAAAGTTATAACTTGTATTTTTCCTTTGTTTAACTACAGCCTTTGTTATTAATGCTTGTGTCTAAAATAATGATGAGTGTACATCGATCCCTTGTCCTATCTAATCTTAAATCTGCAATCTGAATACAACGATTGGTTTTAATTCATTCAAAGCGATAGTGTTTATGCCTATTTATCACAGATGAAAATTAAATTTTTAGCATTTTAATTAGAGTATTATATGGATTTTATTGCTAATAACATTTTAAGCCAAAAAAATATAACAAAACAAATGCAAACTCTGAGAACACTGTCTTAGGTTTTATACGTTATTTTGTACAGAGACCTTGAGAAATGTATTTTTAAAGCCTGGAGAACCTCCTCGAATATGTCGTAAATAATTTTCGTGTCACTGCACGATCACCGACCGGTCGTGTCACCGATCGGATTCGTACCTAAGTCATTTCGTAAATTAAATTAAATTAAAAAATTTAAAAACCAGCATGACTCACATTATTAAGAGTATGAAAAAAAAATGAATATATTTCGCCTTCTTTCAGATACCAGCAACAACAACGCGAATCCTATTAAATCACTTCAAGTGGGATAAAGAGAAGCTGATGGAACGATTTTACGATGGTGATCAAGAAAAATTGTTTGCCGAGGCTCGTGTAATTAATCCCTTTAGAAAAGGTCCGCTAATCAACAGAACACGAACATCACAAACAGCCTTGGTAAAGTAAAACGTGTTAGATAAAATAAGTGAAAAAATATCCCAAAAAATGCACATTCCAATAAAAGTTGTCCTCAACAGTCTAGAAGAACGTCAACGAACGGCACAGAGGAATGCGGTATCTGCTTCATGATTCTGCCATCCTCGGTAAGTATGTCTTTTCCAAAAACAGTTAAAAAATTATCGCTTCTGGTAGAAGCATCAAAATAATTGAGTGCCATCGATATCGCGAATACACAGATGATGACCGGTCTCGAATGCGGTCATCGTTTTTGCACCGGCTGCTGGGGCGAGTATCTAACTACAAAAATAATGGAGGAAGGCGTCGGACAGACAATCGCTTGTGCAGCACACGCATGCGACATTCTCGTGGACGATGCGAGTGTGATGCGACTTGTAAAGGATTCTAAGGTCAAACTGAAGTACCAGCACCTCATCACAAATAGTTTTGTCGAAGTACGTTAGCAAAAATTAAACTTACAATTAAGAAAAATCGTCATAACGGCGTCAGTGTACCTTCCGCTCTGGCAACAAGAATTTCATCGATCTTAATTTCCTTCCGCCATTTCACTTCCTGCGGTCCAAGTGAAAATCTATAAAACTCCCTGTCAATAAAATAGTAACCATCCTTTTTCCTTCCTGCTATCTCATTTGCACGATTGATCTAAATCCGTCCAGAGTTTGACTACCGTCCTTGAAACTTCTTTCTTTTTACTGCCCAGTGTAACAGGTTGCTAAGGTGGTGCCCGTCCCCGGATTGCAACAACGCGATAAAAGTTCAGTACGTGGAACCGCGACCGGTCACATGTAAATGCGGCCACACGTTTTGCTTCCACTGCGGCGAGAATTGGCACGATCCCGTAAAGTGTCACATGTTGCGGAAATGGATAAAGAAGTGCGACGACGACTCCGAGACGTCCAACTGGATTGCGGCTAACACGAAGGAATGTCCCAAGTGCAACGTCACCATCGAGAAGGATGGCGGCTGCAACCACATGGTCTGCAAGAATCAGAACTGCAAGTCCGACTTCTGCTGGGTCTGTCTTGGTCCTTGGGAGCCGCACGGCTCCAGCTGGTACAATTGCAACAGGTACGACGAGGAGGAGGCTAAGGCGGCACGCAACGCTCAGGAAAAGTCAAGATCAGCACTTCAGAGATACTTGTTCTACTGCAACCGGTACATGAATCACATGCAGTCCCTCAAGTTTGAGAGTAAGCTGTACGCGAGTGTCAAGGAGAAGATGGAGGAGATGCAGCAGCATAATATGTCCTGGATCGAGGTAAGTAAAATACCTTTCAATCAGGATCCCAAACTTTGACAGTTTCTTAAGCACAAATTCTCCCTCGACCCTCCTTTGATGTTTTTTATCTCAAGGTATCTCCAAGATCATCTCACTTCATTTCTCCTTGTAGGTGCAATTCTTAAAAAAAGCTGTGGACATCCTTTGCTCCTGCAGGCAAACACTCATGTACACCTACGTGTTCGCTTATTATTTACGAAAGAACAATCAGTCTGTGATCTTCGAGGACAACCAGAAGGATCTGGAGAGCGCCACGGAATGTCTCTCGGAGTACCTGGAGAGGGACATCACCAGTGAGAATCTGGCGGACATTAAGCAGAAAGTTCAGGACAAGTACAGGTGAGTCTATAATATTTTATTTTCATTTACTGGCAACACTGAACGAGTTTATATTCCTGCCAATTGTTTACTAAAGACGCGCAATGCGTATTGCAATTAATTTTTATCGATTATAACAACGATATCCTCTTTTTTTTCAATTCTCTACTTAAAGATACTGCGACAGTCGGCGGAAAGTACTTCTGGAGCATGTGCACGAGGGTTACGAGAAGGAATGGTGGGATTACATGGAATAAATGAAAATGTGGGTCCGTTCTCTGTATTTGGTTTAAGGACGGGGCACAGAGTTTATGTTCCTTTGATGCCCCAGTTAACCCATATTATCCCCACTACGTCGTCGCTGCCCCCCCGCCACCCCCACAACTTCTGCACCGCCTCACCTTCGCCCCAGCTGTGATATAACAAGAAAGCTGACGAGAGACAGAAATAATAGAGCAGGTCACCAAGTGATAATACATATTATATACATTTTAAGTATAACACGGTCCTGTGGTAATGCATATAATATCGTTATGACTCTTTACGACCTTTATTAAAAATTCAATTCTACCAACAGGCTAAATACAAAAGTACTTTTGATTTTGTACTTGCCGTTTAAAGTTTTAACAGTTAATGCGTGGGCCAGTACTTGTGTCGCGTTTACCCTGGAGGAAATGGATTATCGTGCGACTGGCGATGATTAAATTTTTTTTCTCTTTATTACCCAGGGTGACGGCACTCGTGCCCTCTTTTTTTTTGCAAATATCGCAGGACACTTGCGATTCGCGTTTAATCTTATGATTTTTCAAGTCCGCACGGACCTCGGTGATTGCTACGTGGAAGATCGATTAGTAGCACTTCCGGTGCGCGCTCTCTGCTCGTAATTTTAATTTTAGAATTTTACTTCCGTTTTTCCTCCCTCCCCGTAGGATCTCGCAATCCGCGTACAGGTGTGCATGTCTTATTTTTGTTTTTGGGAATAATCGTGCAAGATAATTTACCTATCTGTTACTCTTTGTTCTCTCTTTTCTTGTATTCTAATTTTTTTTTCTCTTCTCTCTCCTAGCGTCCACCGATGCTTTTTATATTTAAAAAATTTTATTCTATCCGTTTAATTGTATATTCGTTTCTGCAATTTTTATTCATTTCTCCAAGCCTCTCTACTCTATTTTGAAAATTTGCTTCCTTCGCTTGAATTCTTTCTAATTTCATAATCTTGAGGAAGACTGGGCCAATTTTGACGGCACTGCTCAGCAATACGACTCGTACGATCCTTGTGTTATATTTTGGACAACGATACGTCCAGGCTACAACTGCCAAAAGTTTATGCGAAAAAAAAATTAATTAACGAAGGAACCGACTAAAAAAAGTTTATACCGGTCACGTCGTAGGTGTTACGTGTGGAACGTTTGACGTTTTGCGCGTGGAAAAAAAACAATTTGGTCGCCAATTTAAATTTTCGTTTATCGTTGTACCGAGGATACGTAATTTGTATTTAATCTTTTGAGATGAGTCACTCTATTTTTTATTATTTATGATCTCAATAGTATTATCGTGCTGGTTATATTCTTTTTTTTTGTTGTTGTACCGTTGAATCTTCTTTTTTATTGCTCTTGTTTTATCCACGTGACACTGCGTGACATCAATGACGTGTTCTTGCGGATTTATAATTAGTCGAGAAAATCAAGGCCAATGACACTGTGGCATAACGATCGAGTTTTATTACATTGTCGGAGGAGAAAATTGGGAATGCAAATAAGTCCCGTCTGTACAGTTATGTAGTTATATATTATATATAAATATATATACACGTATATATATATAGAATATTATATTGTAACGATAATGTCGATAAATAATAGCGAAAGTGATTTATTGGTGAGGTAGGAACTTTTGAAGATTTATTGAAGGAAATTGTTGATTCTTATTAATTGCTCGCGCTGCGTGTGAGAGTAGATGAGGAGAGAGTACAAGAGCGAGAGAGAGAGAGAGAGAGAGAGAGAGAAGGAAAACGTAAAAAAAGAAGAAACGAAGCAAATGAAAAAAAAAAGAAGAAATGGAGAAAAGAAGATAATACGATTTATGTTTAATGAAAAATTAAAATTGTTTTTTCTGTACAGTCTTGAAAAATTTGATTAGGTGTTAAGGGAATTGTTACATATACTATTATAATATTCGCGGGACACTAGACTATTTGTTAGTTTGTGTTTTTTAGGTATCCATATACGTATTGCAAAAAGAAATGTGGACTGCGCGAAACGCACGCTGGTCGTAAATTTTTTATTGTCTTTTTTTCCTTTGTCCTCCTGTCACGTCGTCGCGGGACTCGACTCGAGTTTTTTTCCGCGACGGGTAGTAAATTCAAAATGCCAATCCAAAATTCGAAGGATGCCAAATGACGTTCGCGACGATTTCGTGCGTTTCGCATGCAAATTCGACGATGAGTTTTGAATCTCGCTTCTTCGAAGCTCGTGAAGCGACGGGAAGGAAGGAGGACCGCGTGGCTAATGAGGAAATGGCGAGGGAGCTGGAGAACAAGAGATAAAAAAAGTTAAAGAGAAGAAAAGAAGAGAATGAAAAGTTTCTGGTAAAAATGATCTTGGTGCTTTCTTGAAATTTTATCTTAACGCCTTGATGACCGGCGCGTTCGAAAAAAAAAAGTTCAGCCGGAGTTTTTTAATTTTTCGGCCACAGCACACGAGCATTTTTGTGACCGGTCAGCAAGGTGTTAATTTTTTTTTAAATTTTTACGCACTCGTCAAATTTGTTTTTAACGTCTGAACTTTAATGTACTTGATGAGGTTTTTCTAATTCTTGAAATACGCTGATTTTTTGGATACTAAATTTCTTGGCTCGCTTTTCTCTTAACTTTGATTCTCTACTTTGTCTTGGTTCTCTTCGTCTTCTTTTTTTTTTGGGAATATCTTAAGCGATCATTGTTAACTTCTTTTTGCAAATTGCCAAACTCTCGTTGACGAATGCGAGTCCTCATTTTTTTTTGTTGCTTCGCACTTTGAAATTATTTTGTTAAAATGTCTTTGTTCCTTTTTTTTTAATAATTATCTCTTATCACCAATGTGTATATAATTAGTGATGAGAATCGGGATATACGTTTATTATTGTTTACCAGGAGTTGTATCCGCGGATATTCGAGAATTTCAATGGGATTGGATTAAAGTCCTAAAGAAGTAAAAGAATCGGCGCTTTTATTTATGTCCGAAAAAAATCAAGTTGGAGCGTTGGATAAGAGATTTTCGAACGCGCGAGCGAGTTTTTAGCAATTTAAAAAAAATGTTTTCTTTAAGGAACATGCGTCTTTATATTTGATATAATTCTTGCACTCTTGTAAGCCGATATATTTTCAATAGCAACTAGATTGTATTTATATTTGAAATAACGACGCTGCAGCTACTTTAAATAAAACTCTTAAGTATTTGGAATGTTCTGTATGCTTCGAATGACCGTTGACGTTTTTTAATCGAATTTACTTGTACGGAGATATTTGGCTTAAGAAAAGGATTGATATTAAAAATTCAGTCGAATTTCAATACTTTCAATTCGTTCAAGAGTAACTGAAATTCAAAACTCAACTGTCGAATTACTTCATCGACCAATGGCGGTTAATCGAGGATGTCAAATTTCTGTGATGCGTTTGAGCTGAATAATTCTGTATGTTTTCTCATTTTCCTTTGAAATATATCCAAGTTGACATTAATGGTAGTTCCTTGGGACGTAGAGTTGGCAGAAAGTGAAGAAGTGGGTACTATACCTTTTTAACAATCAAGAAAAGGATTTAATCCGAATGTTGAGGGGGAAATCTTGATTACAGAAGTAGGAGAGTGATTTATCGTAAAAGTATTTATTAACACCAGATATTGATACAAAAAAAAAGGAAAAATTTACAAAGGTACTAAAAAGCTATCAAAGTACAAGATTTGACCATTGCGTATAATTATTATAGTACATTTAGTAACTAATATATCTCAATTACGTGCAGTCACTATGTTTACAGCAAGAGAGATGCTACTATGGCCATTCGTGGCCAAGCGTATCGTTTGTAGAATTTGTTATTTAATATATTTTCTACCTAAAATAAATTATAAATAAATACAAATAGTTCGCGTCTACCTAAATTCAATATAATTTCGAGATTCTTGTTTGGCGCTGAGATCTAAATTGTCGACTGTTTTGTTTTATAATTCTTTTTGTTTTAAGTATCATTCGTTGAAAATTATGTTTCATATAAAAAAAGGGGCGAAATGCCTTGTTCATGGTTAAACAAAGAAAGTCTTCCTACTAATTGAACTAACCCATTAATAAAAGTTTATTATTATAGTTAATAGGGAACTTGCATTGTTGTCTTGCGCTCGAGTGAAGAAAGAAAAAAGAAAAGAGAAAAATACTTTGAAGAGTAAGAAAGTCATGGTTAATTGGAGATCGATAAGGGTCTTTCTAATTGCCTTAGTCTTTGTATACGTACCAAAAATAGAATAAAAATTAGTAGGTTTTCCGATTAGAAAAAAAATGTTAAATCGATTCGCTTAAACTCACCTGAATGGCGTGTTATCATGATAAGTTACTTTTTTAATATTTTGTCTTTGAACGATCACGATCACAGGATATAAGTACACGGTTAATAGTTTACTGAATTCTTCTTACACTTCAGGAAGTTACAGTTAATATAGTGGCGACCAAGCCTAGGGTGGCTCCGGTCATTAAGAGACTCCTCCAAACTGCTCCGCTGACTTCTTCTGCGACTGGATACTCTATACAAAGTTGTTCCTGAAAGAAAAAATTACCTAGCTCGATAGATGCTCATAACAAAGGTATATACAATATTTCTGATGTATCGATAAAGACTTACCCATCCCCCATAGCCTTTAATGAAATGTGCTATCTCCTCTCCAATATATCTGGAAACGTACAGTGGTAATTTCTTCTTGAGTGCATGCATTCGTCTGTCCCTAGCCCAAAGTGCGAGCCTTCCCATGAAGGCATAGAGACAAACAATCCTAGCCCACGTAACACCACCATGAAGAAAGAGTTCATCGGCAACAGCCATGAATGCCTCGTAAGCAGTATCCGGCACAACATTAAGTCGATTGACCATGCTAGTGAAGAGTATGCTGTGCTTGTTGAGCATCTGGTAGACATTGTGTCTCATGCTACGTGAGATTGGATCCCTGGATATCAGGTATATATCCTCCTTAAGAAGATACCTAATGACATCATTCGCCAAACACTCCGCAGTCAGCTCTATGGAGTCTTCGCACAGGCTATACCTTGCAGGAGGAGCCAGCTGGGGAAAGAGATGCTGCAGTCGCACCTAAAACACCAAGCATTTCATGCTCAACACTCAAGACCAACGTTATCACCCCAATCATCTCTCACAGAACAAGTCAAAATTCAAACGAATCACTCTCAAAACCTTCTTGCAACAATTTATCATTACCTGACAAACCTTGACGAAAGACATACCGCTGCTGGCACCGCTCGCACCATAGCGGCACGCACCGTCCCCGATAGCGTTGGGCAGCTCGCTCGACGAATTCCTGTTACCGGGGGGATCGCATTCCACAATGCCGCCCACTCTGGAATGTGGTTCTCCCTGCGCTGACGCACCCTGATCGCTCCCCTCTCCGACGTCATTATCCGTCGCACCGTCACCGGCCATCCTCGAGGTCCACGATCACCACGTTTGTCCCTCCGTCCACCTACCAGACCGATCCTCACCAGCGAGTATCAACTCCTCGTGATCGTTGGACCCTCTTCACAGCATCCTAGATATCCTTGCGATCTCCACCTGCTGCGGCCGAGCCACGACGAAAAAAAAACTCACCCGCCGATTAGCCACTCTCTACTTTCCCGCGGCCATTTCCGAAGCGGCGTCCCCCACCCTGGTCCAACTTTACCACCACCATAGCCAGCACCATCATCACCATTGCCACTGCCATCGTCGTCTCTGGCTCTATGGATCATTCACGTTTCCTCCCTACCACTTCTCAATTCTTCTCCACTTCATTCTACACCGTATAAACCCGCGTCCTCTCCGCTCTTGTCTGCACTTCTCCTGCATTCTTCATGGCCTCCGTTACTGGTTCTCCAGTCGATTGCTTAATGGCTGGTTAAAACCAATTTCTTCTTCTTCTTTACAAATTTCATCAAACTGGGAGGACTCACGGTGCCTGGCTGAATCTACGATCTGTTAATGTTGACCTCGCAGCATCCGATTAATCGTTCTCTCTTTATCATCTCTACAAATTAATCTGTACAAAGAAACAAATGTTCATCATACAGTAAGCACAATCTAAGACATACCAATGGTCTGCACTGGTCCATGTTGGCTCACAGTAACGGGTATTTCTGTTAGATATTAGATCAGTGAAGGTTGGTACCCGGTACGGTGAAAGCCTGACTCTTGTTTTCAGTCTGGTTTGTATCAAAGAGCTTGAAGTCGCAATGAAATAAGTTTGCGGGGCATTGATTATCCTTTGACATTGAATCGACGTTTATGGATGAATCTTTTCTTGGAATACATTAAAAAATTAATGACATGGATTTATATTATATCAGTTTCCATTGCATTATCATATGTCTTGCGCGTTCGAGTTATCGGGTGCACTTGGCTGCACCTTCGTTTCTCTACGTCGCAGGAGTCCAAGAGACCTTCAAAGGCCACAGAATGCGTCGATGAATGAAGCAGGAAAGTTGCGGAGCTACTTGGCGACCGGATGTGTTTCTACAAGGCGGCCAAGAAAACGCTAGGCCGCCACTTCGCCAGCGGCCAACTGCTGAACCAGTTTTCAGCTACAGGATCATATCTGATATATATCACTTATAATACAGTATAACCCCCATTATTTAATACTGCATTTTTAAAGAACGTAAACACAGCAATTAGTTATGTGGTTTTGTAAGAACTTTATTTTATTCCTTATATTTATTTATTTAATATGCATTGGATACTGGTTATATGCTTTTTTTTTATTATAGATATACTTATTATTTTCTTTGTTCCTTTTTCGTTGTACGAGCTACTCTAGGGGTTTCCTATCTAGACTTTAATTGTTCGTGGTTTATTTGTTTTAGTACAAAACGACGGGTGCAATAATTATACAAGTTAAAAGCCCTCAGGCGCCATTCCCTTCTATACCAAAGGTGGATAGTCAAGTCTATGGTTATTAGAACACCGCGAGCGGACATGGATTAAATTGAAAGACATGACTCACGTATAAATTACATCTAATTGGGTCATTATCTCACTGATAAGCGTTGATTCTCGAAGTAAATGATACGATAAGGAACGACAACGTACGTGTATTACTCTTTGACACAGTCGACTATTTCCGCTTGCGAATTTCTATTTACACTTTTAATTGTTTAATTAGTATTACGTGTAGGAGAGAGTGGGGGGAATCCCCGGGAACCTAAGGGAGATATGAAATTATTAAGTGAACATTCATCCAATTTATTAATGTAACACGTCAAATTATAACTTCGACTCTTGTCCGTAACGATGAATTTAATTTACTTTCAGTATAATTTATCAGTACATTTAATTTTTCTGATATCAAACGGCCTTCGTTAACGAAAACTGTCCTTAACGATAACACTAAATTATTTAATATTTTTGATACACAAAAATTTGTTAAATAAAGGTGCAAACTATCATCCAGTGTCCCTCCTCTGTAATTCGGATTTTGAAAATTGCTCATTTCGCAAGAACAGAAAATTTTCTTAACCTAACCTTCAAATTATTATTTCAACCGTCTCGTCCAATCTGTTTGTGCAACCTCGTACGCGAATCTAACGTAGAGGCTGTTTCAAAGGTTGCACGATATTTCAGGGTAACTCATGACACTGAGTCTGGACGAGTTTTCTTACCGTCATTCATGATGCGATGGTACGGCAATAGAATGATTGCCTGACGGCCAGTGACTAAAGTGGATAAAGTCTTTTATAGTAATTTAACTCAGGCCCGTTGCAGGGGTGCAGAGTTACGGGCCCTTTTATCATTTTTTTTCTTCTCACCGTACAGAACAATTCACTCCCCACCGTCGACGGTTACAATTGCAACCGCTATCTACCGGAATTCACTGGGAAACTTCATTTCGAATTTTACAATTTTTAAATACGTCACGATTATCCGTATCTCCCAAAATATCAGTTACGAAACACGTTCGATTTGGATATTCACTTTGCATCGGCATTAAGTTTTAATTATTTTCAGCGCGAACAAAGAACTTTTCTAATAATGCAAATGGCGCCGTTACTCAATAGTCAATTCAACTACCATATATCCTGTTCGATTTCAGCTTAAAATTTTACCACTTGGAACCTTAAAAATCGCCCACATTTTTTACCTTGGTTGATAATTTTTCAAATTTTTTTTTTTCATTTTCGTTTTTTTTTGCATCGTCAATCAATGCTTACGTCGATACAAAGTGCCTTTGTAATGGAAGAATGATCAATTTTTTTTACTGTATGCTACGTTAGTTCATCTGGTTTTTTCTTTTTCGTTTTTTCTCACCAGGACGGGGGGGCCCATTTTAACAGCCTTGCGTCACGTCCCTGAGGTGGCTGCAGTAGGTACTAACAGATTGACAGACGTACTCGCCGCGGACTGACCCCTTCGGAGTTATTTAGTTATCGCTCTATCGACGCTTCGCCAGGCCGCAAGGCTTTGATATTGCCAGTGTGAAAATAAAGAAAGAGAAGTGATAAGACTAACCGGAAGTCGAAGGGGTAACAAAGAGAAGCAGCGGCATCTATGAGTGAGCTCTTGCTGCAGTACTATCCCTTCAAGGCGAGATATTATGATTAGGTGAGTTTTAATAATATTCTCATTTATCTTTTTTCTCCGTACTCTTATATGTATCCATATCTATATTATACATACATAAAACAGAAACGACGATCGGCCGTTTTGATAAAATCTCAAATAAGTGACTACGTTCCTTTTGCTTTTTATTTTTCTTCTTCTCGCTTATCTTTGCTTCTCGCGATACGATATCCACCTATTGCGCAAGAGTTAATCGTAACATTATACATTAATTATTTATTTACATTAACGTTGTACAATTTATGTACACTAATTAATTTTTTATCAAGTCGAAAATCTGGAATTGATTTTTTTTTCGCATTTCGAATCGAAATATGTGAAATTAACGTTTTGCTTAAATTATCATTCGCGCTTGATTAATTTTTCGATTTAAGTACTTAGAGCTGTAGAATTTTTCAAGTCCAGTCACTGTCCTCTTTTTTTTTTTATTTATTCTGCGTTCGTGCGACTTTGCTTTCTTTGCACAGTGGCTCTGTACGTTTGCGTCAATAGGTCTTAACGTTGGTTCGTTATCGGGATCGGTCGGCCTCAGGTCCTTGGTTACAAAATCTTCCAGGAAGCGTCCCACCGGAGAACATCGCAAGAACGGGCTGTGGCGTCGCGACGCATTTGGTTCGATCCGTCGTAGTAACGCTTTTTGATTTTTTTTTTAAATTCAGTCCAACCTCGTTAAATCCAAACCGTATGCACGCGTTTCGCACTGCATTTGCTTCTTGACGATGCACCAAGGATTCGACCTCGTCCGTGTTGGATGTTGAGAAAATTATTTTTGGGCACAGAGATTTTTGATAAATTTTCCAAAATTTTCATATCGTCGAAAAGATCGCTCGTAACGATTTTTGTTACATTTTCTTTGCACTTATAAATTATACAACATTTCATATCCGTCATTTGCACCTGACTGCATGGCAATGCACTTGACTGCATAAAATATCTACTTCCAGAACACATGGACATGATAACGTATCCTATTAGTTACGTAAATTTTTTTTTTCCTTTTTTTTCCACTCTTTTAAACCTACGAGTAATCAAACGTTTCAGCATCGACGAATCGGACACTCAATCGATACCGGAAGTCGCGATCTATCGAACGTCGGATGGATCAATTGCGTTAGGATCGATTGTTATTGGCTCGTACTTTAAAATTATCAATGTATCAATGTATGACGCCAGC
The DNA here is from genome assembly GCA_036026315.1 of Trachelus stipa. Taxonomy (NCBI): domain Eukaryota; kingdom Metazoa; phylum Arthropoda; class Insecta; order Hymenoptera; family Cephidae; genus Trachelus; species Trachelus stipa. Next base: position 186,024 of record JAYRCB010000166.1, read on the forward strand.
TGATGAAATTTCGCAAACGCTTAAATTTTACTCGATTTTTCAAAATTAACCCAAAACTTAATATCGCACGCTCTCGAAATATCGTCGTTCGCGATTGTATCAGTGCGAAAAAATATGCCGTTCTCGTCATAGCTACATATACTCGTGATGAAACTGGAACTGATTATCATCGAATTATAACCCGCGTGCTAATCGATACTACCTACATTTGTACCGATATAGAATCATTACGTTTCCATGAGTCCGGATCGTCGTCTTTTCTGCGTCTCTTAACTTATTCGCTGTATCGAGGATGCGCCCAAACGTATATTTCTTATTCGTGTTCATTTTCATCGCGCGAACCTTACGCTTTGACTTTCGTCCCGGCGCATGCGCAATTCGCGATTTTCATTTCGCCTTCATCTCGAATGGTCACTACTTAACCCACGATGGACGAGCAGTTGGTGTAATTGCTAAATTACGCGTTCTAATTTCTTCTTTACTCAAGTTCAACGATCCGATTCTCCTAACTGTGTCGTCATAGAAACCGCCTTAAGGTTAGACGTGTCCTTGTCCCGTAATTATTCCTGGCAGCCTCCATTAATTTCACTTAAAACACGATCGGCCGTGAAAATGCGTTTGGGTGACTTTTTGAATTTTTTTTTGGCAAATTTGAAACGTAAGAGTTACGTAGGTAACTTTGATTGATTTAAAAAAAAATAATACATCGACTCCGTGAAAATGATATACATGTTTTTCGAGTCATACATATATGTGCGTGTATCTATATACATGCTTTCGATGAAAACGCCGCAAAACATGTCGTCGGCCTCTTTATTTATTACTCTTCGTCACACACGGTATAATTGTTTGCCCTTAGACGGCAGATTTATGAATGAACGACGCCGTCGTCGCGACGCAATTAACTTTGGCGAATTTTATCAAAATCAGAGTTCGAATCGCGAAGGATCGCTCGCGCGGAGATTTTTTTCGTCGTTTTTGAAAAATTGTACTTTTTTTTCGTTTTTGATCGTATACTTTTTTTTAATCACTTCTCTTTTTTTATCCTACAGTTTGACGTCGCGACGTTTACCAATTCAACAGGTCGTTCACGTCGATTAACACTGTCGCTCTGATTCAATCTTCATCTGTTCGCCACGACGACGTCTGGCGTCTTAATCCAGCATGGAGATTTTTTTATTGTCAAATCTTAATTTTTATTCAGAACGAAACGTTTTTATTAATCGTCACGTTTTAAAGCATCGTTTGTATTGTGAGAGTCGATTGCCAACTTTGCAAAAATTAATTTAGGTTGACTCAAAATTTTATTATTATATAAATGAATTGTGAGGTCAGTCGAATTTTGAGTATCTTACAACAGATCATTTTGAAATTGGCGCCAAAATTTACATCGGTGCAATAGATTTTTTTTCTATGCACTTGCGCTTGATTGTAACTAATTTATTTTTTATTGGTGCAGTGTGACGTCAATCCACACATGCATCGGTGAAATTTTTTAAAAATTCGAAAATTTTTAAAATCAAAATTAACGCGACTGTTACATAACAAATTTTCCTTCTTCGTAAATTCGTCACAAAATATTGTTTATCGAGACTATCCAATTTTTTGGTTATCCTTGAAATAATTATTTCGTTAATATTGTCGGTTTCAGATCGGCAAACTTTTTTGATTGGCAATCGCAATCGGCTAATTAAAATTCGCTTTACATAACACGCACGTGTGCAGTTCCATATATCAATAGCGCATGGAAATTTTTGATATTAACGGGGAGGGAGAAAAAAATGTGTATTGAAAAAAAAATGCATGCAAATTTACGAGACCGATGCGTTATCACAAAAACAAAATGGCTTCTGCCACGATAGAAGTGCCATTTTCCCATCTACATACATACGTTAAGCAAAGAGACTGTCAATCATGGCCGATTGGACTTCGGTTACTTGAAATACAGTATACATTTTTTTTCCTATCAATTAACATAAAACTTTCCTTGGCTTATCTCGAATTACGTAAGAAAAAAAAATCGAAGTTCAAATTGAAATTTTTCGTTTCAAAATTCCATCCCAATCGGCACCCGTACGATGGTCCAAGCCGAGCGAAACCGTAACCCATGCAGCTGGTAGGACGATGCGCAGAAGAGATCTCTGTCCCTCCTTAATAAGTTAATTGAAACGGCAATTAGGACAGAAAACATTTCTATTAATTTAGACGGCAATTCCGAGTCTGTAAGAAATCGAAAGCAAATTTTCGATATAATAATTTTCATTGTCATCATCATTATTATTATCATCATTATCGAGTGTCATCGATAATTTATCGTGATCCAAATAAATTTATCGCCAATTTCAAAGTGGCCTTTGTTATCAATTTTCTCAAATTGGCCATTTTGAATTTCGGTTTTTTCTTATGGTCTTCCGTAATAAGCAATTTTTTTTCTATCGATAACGTATGGGTTTTTACCTGTACCGCCTTCATTTTCTTGACTGAGCCATTTTATTCTAGTACGCGTATGTTACGCGCGTAGTTTCCAGATTACGCAACTTAGGTCCATCCTTTTGGTATACAACATCTTGTTATCGCGATAACACGTGAAATCGGTGAACTTTTTTACAGAAAGGCGTCACGGGTAATATATCGTGCTACACGGTTGACAATTCATGCCCGAACGGGATCATCATTTGATTTGTGACTTCCCCTCATACGATTGCCATAGTCTATGACTCTGTCTTTTTCCTTCGTGCATTTTCATATTGGCTTTGCTTTGTTTCTCTCTCGCTCGTTCTTCTTGCACGAGATCGCTTTGGTCTATGGTGGGGATCATGGAATGTCGAGCTTGTTCTGGTATATAAACTTGCAGCTTCGGCATTGTTATTCGGTTGTTCCCTGACGGGCAACTTTCCCGAGACTTGGCAAAGGACACACAGTAAGTTGACTATTTTATTATGACGGAAAAAAAAGAATTTTTTTTTGGACCATCTAGGAACGGGGTTGTTGGTATTTTTTTTGTGAACATTTTTTGTGTTCGGACTTTTTTTTTTTGAAAATATCCTTTGCACGTATCACAATTTTGTGCTGCAATTCCATTGCTGAACTAGTAGCTGTGCGTATTTATTCATTGTTTCTTGTTTAGTGGGCGGAGTTGTGCGATTCAGTTGGAATTTTAATGGGGAATAAAAGTGTTGGTAATTGTTTGTGAGCAAGTGTGGTTTTATGCGGCGTTAACGGTAACTCGCGTGGAATTGCGAGAAGGTAATTGCACTTCTGATACTTTTGTTGCCGTAGCGGTTCGTTAATGAGAATTTTTTTTCACGATCTTTGGATTCTGAATTTGGCGATTTGGGAATGAAAATTTATTTGCTTTTTCTATCTTGATTCTCCTTTCACTTGTTCGTGCTTTGTCACTCGTGACGCCTCGTGGATCCGGTTGCATCTGCTTACAATATCATCCCATTCGTCTGGAGTTGAATGAGCTCGCGCAACAATTAATTTGACTTATCACTGCCGATAAATTCAATACGATCGATAATCTTTATCGTCGCGTGAAAATTTTTTTTGGCAACGTTATACGGCGTGAAAAAAATTTTTCGATAGCTTCACAAAGTTCAAAGTTGACTCCTGGTCGCGATAGACAAAATTTGTTTGCGACGTCCGATGTCACGGAATTTGATCTTTTGGACGCCTTAAGGACGAATTTTGAAGGAAGGAGATTAAAGCGATGAATTTTTCCATTGAAAATATATGAAGCGCGTGCGTGAACTTTTCAAGGATAATCATTTTATTTTTATTATACTTTGTCGCTGATCGCTCGTTGTGCATCGTCGTCACTTGTGCGTCGTTCGGATTCTTGCGCGCAGTTGCAACTTTGGCAACGGCAATTTTTTAAGGGGACCATAATTGCTCCTAAAGAAGACGCAGTGCACATGTTCAATTGGTCATTTTTCGTGCGCCGCTTATAAATGATAGTTCGCGCTTCTCTCGTACAATGCGATCACAATGGACGCATCGCGACTACGGGTACTTGGAATCATTAATGTTATTGATACGTTTAACTCGTACGATTAATTATACTCGTTGCACGACGTTGATGAATCGTCGAGAAGGAATTCGAAAAAGGGCGTTGGTGGAGGAGTGATTTTTTGGTGATATATCAAAAATTAAAAAATGTTTATAAAATCGAAGAAAAAAGATACCTTGGGAATTGAAATAGGACGATAAAAAAATAATTTGAATTCAAAATCAAAATTGATTAACTTGAAATTTTCCGATGAGAAATATACTCGAAAACGACGAATGCGTAACTGGTATATTCGAAAAATAGAAATTAAAAAAAATTTATCCATACCAAGATCGTTATTTGTCCACAATGGTAATCGTGGTCGCTTCGTCCATATACGAATCAGGTATTCGTCCGAAATTTGTGGATAAACACGCGCTTTGAAAGGCGAAAAAAAAGGGAAATAAGATACACCAATAAGTATTATATAACATTTAATTTTAACCTGTCTTTTGACGTCTGAACGCTTCATGCATGTGAACCGGACTTAAGGTTAGGTCATCGGCTTATTGGGTCTTACGACGAAGGGAACATGACGTAACCACTATAGGGAAAGTGAAATGCGCATGCGCAAGAACGCACAAAATTTCGTACCAATCGCGTGACATTAATAAACTTCGCTAAGGATCAGTTCAAACAAAATTTGAAACGACTAGAAAAACGTTGTTGTTCACAATCGATACGTAAAAGCGTGACTCACAAAAATAACGTATCGTCCGCGTACCAGTTCGTTCGAAACGAGTTAAACTGATCTTTTTTTGTACGTTTTACGAACGCATCCCAACGACCAATAGCACGAACGCATCCGTTCGTCTACCCTGACCTATAGCATTATGCTTTTCTTCTTTCTTACCTGAATTCTTCATTGCCTTTGGAAACTTACCCGAATGAAGTTGGCTGTTTGTGTTCATTCAATAGGTGTACAGTGCGAAGAGAGAAAGTGTTAATATTGTTTCTCCAATTTGAAAAATCTTTTCTGTCTTCTTACGACAAATCCTGTCAACCTTGTTTGTGTTTTCTTGTTACAGTCCGAAAACGTGACGTTCGCTGTGAATCAAATGGACGATTTATTATTTGTTTAGTATTATTTTTAGTAACCGAATTATCACTTTACGTTGTTACCGACTACTACCCTATGCTAATATTATTTATCGGTACTGCCTACTAGTACGGCGTATTAGTTTTCTTCGACATGAACGAACTGCGAGACTAGACCGTGTATGGTCGTTAGTGGGAGGTGGCAGGTAGCTTTTAGTTGCTTCAACGATCCGGCACTCACTTCATCTCTACGCACCGTCTCTTGCGGATCAACCTTTAAGTATCGTCGCGACGCGATTTTTTTTCATAGAAACCAATTCTACGGCTTAAGATTTTCGTCGTACAACACGATTTAACGAAGTACACGGGAATGAGCAAATCTTTGGAAATCTCGTTGAGAAAAGTGAAGTGTTCTTTATCGTCCTGACATATCGAAAGAATTTTTGAAAACAAAAAAGTTAAACCCTATTTTCACAAGTATTTCAAATTTCGAATGATTCCGACGGCAAAGTTTTTTTGGGAAATTTATAGGTGATAAAAATATAAATCGAAAGATCAACGTACCCTTTGTAAATTTTTTTCTTTTTTTTTTTCTTTCCTTCAAAACTTTTTTCACTTTTCTCTTCACTGTTCTTGCATTGTGTCCATCAGATTTCCGGGCTAATTTAATCACAATCAGATAGTATTTTTGATTAATATTTAAACGCTCAATCACGAGGATATCGCTGCTTTTCCAAAAAGAAAAAAATCTTTAGAAATTCACATGTTCGTGAATTCTATGACAGTTCCAATCACAAGACGCGCTATACGTGTGATCGTTACAATAAGCAGTGATAAATACGGTCCTCGTAGGACCACTTAACTCACCGGCCCTGACACATTTCTCGAGCTGACGGAGTACAGTCATCCTCCCTGGATACATTCGCATATTGTAAGTACCATTGACCTCGGTTCAAAAATGAGAATGACAAAAAATTTTTGAAAAAAAAAACATAATTTTGACCCTTCTTTCTTTATTCAACAAACTAACTTCCTTTTCGTCACAATCGTAAGCATCACCGCTGCTATACCTGAATCATGTTTAATTTATTAATTTTTTCTGAAATTTTTTTTTCTCGAAAAAAAAAATGGTGATCTCTTCCACACTTTCACGACGAATACGTATACTTTGCCTTGTTAATTATACAGTCTATACGCGGTTACTCGTGCAACGTTGGTTTTGTGTGTGCTTAGCGTAAGTTCAAGGTTTAATAAATTACGACGATATACAACGATCGCTATAACAAACTATTACGACTACACGAGTTGCTCACAATACATAATTATAATAATGAACCCATATCGCTTGACTTATTAGCCACTTAATTGTTGACCTTAATGATAATTTGTTCGACTATCGATATGAAGTTGTTAAACAATAGATACAAGCTTTATTGTAGTATTGACAAATTTGTGATTTTTTTTTCTCTTTTACGAATCTGTTATCAGTACGAATTTATTAGCGATTCGCAAATGCTACCAACGTAAAGATTTAACGTGCAAGTTGATGCGAATTACTATTTCGTAGCAAGACGAATAATAATTATGAACTGCTTCACACCGGTCGTTTATCGTAACCTTATTTGATCCTCTTTAGGAACCCCCGAAGAATTTTCTTAAAATGTACATTTTTGATCATAAACTTTGAAAAGGCGACATTTTTTTCGCGGTCTTTTTTTTATATCCTCAAACGTCATTGCGTAACGTAAAAATGGTAACACGTGACCGTTCATTCAGAAATAAATAAAATGTTGAAAATATAAAAAAAGGATTCGTACAATTTTTACTTTTCTAATTTACATGTTTTCAGATAAGTGCCCATAATTTTAGCATTCGCGATAAATACTAATTTCAATAGCCTGGCATGTGTAGTTATTTAAATTACGGAAGAAAAAAAGAATTGTTATATTTTTACTCGCAAAGTCTGATAATCGAGGTAAAAAGAAAAAAATATTTTCCGCGTACTTAATTTCCCTTAAATCATACAAAATTTGGAGATTCGACCCGGTATCTTTTTCAAGTACGTGGAAATTTTTTTTTTCAATTTTTCACGGTTTTTTACGACCATCAACTTTGTTCAGGTTGCCGTCCTATTTGCTTATTTGGATTACATGTCTCCTTCGAATCGTCAGAGCACAGTCTATTTTTTTCAGTCTTCATTCAGCTGTCGTTCCAGAACACATACCTATATCTATAAAAGAATCATTAACATAAATCAATATATCTGTAATTAATTCGTACATACACATCGGTTCGTATAATACAGATCGGCAAGGTAAACCTCCTCTCTAGGTCGGACCCAGTCGGATGCTTATCTTCCTGCATTAACGTCAAATCACAATAACACGATATTTCGCATCTCGTAGTACTACAAGGAGCGCGGATTGCGCGTCCCTGAAGTAATACAACTTTCATACAAGACGCAAAGACACGACGGTCTTTCGTCATGTTACAAATTTCATAATTAGTCACAGATCGATAATTATCGTCACCTCAATAAATCACCCAACGTTCGATCGGATGTCGGTAATTTATCTATACTCATTCCGTAAAAAAAAAATTGCTCATTTTCACTTAAAAAATCCATTACGTCGATCAACGTAATTAAATTTTGATCGTTCGTATTAATTTTTTTTTTAATTGAACGTACATAGCATTTAGTAATTAATGATACCCAGTAGCACGGTTCGCTGCATTTGTTTGAAAAGCGCGGATGTTACGTGGCCGTGCTGAATCTGTCTCTTTCTGGTTGGTTGGCGGGAGGAGAGGTATGAGAGGCAGAGGACCATGTGCTCATGTGAAATCTTTGCTTTGCAGATGTATGCATGTAATCGATGTGTGAGAGAAAAATGTATAAACACAGACTAGACTGTTGAAGAATTCGAAATTTATTGGTATAGGCGTTTTAAATGTTTCCATTGATATGGGTACGTAGACGAATGAAAAAAAAATGTGCGTATATATATTTGTTAGAGCCGGTTTTACTATCCACTATAGGTGGCTGCCAGTATCGAATCTGGGTTAGGCACATACCTCATTCTATAACTAACATTAACATAGCAATAACCAGTGTACATATTGTAAAGCACATGCTGTTTGCCAAACTGGTATAGCTTGGCGGTGATGGCGTCCATGATCAATTGACACGATAGCTTTCTGATTTTGACGAAGGATAATTTTAGTTGAGACGAAGAAAAAAAAGTGACGTGACGGTTTCGATTTATTTAATTGTCACTTTGTTTCGTTAATCGGAATTGTAGAATGAGAAATTTGGATTTTTGTATAGGATGAATTTGAATTTGGGATACAGATTGTTTTTCGAGCTTCATTTTGTTGTCGAAGATTTTTTTTCGAAATGTTACGAGGCGGGATCGATCGATAGAATTATCGTGGAATTCGCGTTATGGGTTTCTGCTGTTTATCGCGTGTCGGGTGCGGCTCTTGGGAATCAAGTGATCATTGAACCTTATCGATTTTCAAGTTATTGTTCGATATGCTCAAAGGTCTGATTCCGTTATGCTTGAACGCGTTGAACGATGACGGCTCGAATTTGCATACGAGAGCGCGAAGTATGTGGAACACGTGGTGTTTCGTCACTTGGAATTTTCAAGGTTCATTTTCTCGTATGATTTTAGTCGGAATCATCGTGGCATTGAAAAATTGACAATAAAAAGTTTGAACCATTTATATCCGCACGATAGAGAGGCAAAATTATCGTGTACGATATAGTTGAGAACGTTTGAAACTTACGATCATCTCCGCCATTTAGCAAGTACTTAGTACAGGATGTCTGTCAATGTCTGCTAATGTCACGTCGTTTTCTGAAACAACTTTAAAACGCGACACACGCCTTCCTCCCATTATGTCGTTTTAGCTTTCATGGTCTGTCATTACGGTACAATGGAGGCCGGATAATCTGGATTCGACCGACATAAATACAGCCACTTGGTCCACACGGTTTTTGCAGTATCCAACGTGAAAAAACTGGCGATTAAGCTCATCAATTACCACGCAGACGTCCGGTAAAAGTATGGCGCTCTTTAATTGGTCCATGTAAAGAGGATCAATAAGGATGCTGTGAAAATAACTTTTAGTACCAACCCCTAAAAAACTACCCCCAACAAGACCGTGTGGCCTAACGGATAAGGCGTCGGACTTCGGATCCGAAGATTGCAGGTTCGAGTCCTGTCACGGTCGGCAAGAAATTTTTAAAAAATTTTTTATTTATCCATTGTCAATTACTGTCCAGCCTTATTATTTTTTTAATAATAATTTTTCCCTATTTATATTATTCATTCGCGTCCTGACTTATTCCACTGAAACCTCATCACCTCCGTGAGCCGAAGCTTTTCATCCATGACGGTGCCTCTTTCCAAGGTTTACGATCGCAGCCATTGGTCATCTTTAATAATAACAAACGACCGTACGCATATTAAGCTCTCGCGTACACAAAGAGGCTAGTTATGCCAATATGCATATAATAGACCGGTGGGAATAGGCTTATTAGAAAAGAGTACTGTCGATTCCAACAGCCAGCTCCTCTCTATATAACCCAGCATTAGAATCGACCAAGACCAATTCACATATCTCCCCACGCTATGACCCCGTCGCGAAGGATATTGTAGTACAAGAAATTCTTCGGCAACAATAAAAACGGGCTGATTTGACAAGAACAAAAAAAGCTTTGCTTCAACCTGACAGCAGGAATGCACGGAATCGTCGTTCCTATGTCTTAACGTTTCCCATTGTGTCCCGGTTATCTCGAAGTTACAAAACTGCCCACGCGTCTTATCAAAGTTATTGCAAATTGACCCTACTTAACCCTCGCGCATTGATTTAATGCTTCGGGAGCATTGATTGGGCCTTGCAGTTTCCATACAAAAAATACAACAACAAAAAAATACACAGCACCAATTGCAATCGTAACAAACGTCATTCTCTCTCGCGCCAATTTCTAACCGATTGATTTACTATTTTTTTATCATCGTACGTGGCAACGATAGCTGCGTTTTTAAAAGTACGTCACCAATGATCGATTCTTCCTCTGGCAAGTTTTTCCTTTTCGTTGCAGCTTGCGAGTGAGTGCAGAACCGAGCCCCGCCGTCGAGCAGCAGCAGCAGAGCAGCGCCAGGTCAGCAGGAAGATTTCGCCAGGAAGTGTTCGCCGATAAATTCGACAGGAGTGCCAACCTAAGGGTGGGACAAAAATTTTGACTCTTTACAAAAGACAGACTTACACACCCGCGCCGACATCGTAGAATGGTAGAAGGTGAACCTGACTCAAAGCACAATCATAGTGAGTATTTTGTTTAATTATGGATTTCTATTGTGAAATATATTGTTGTTTTGTTGTTGTATTAAAAGTTACACGTTTTTTTTTTAAATACTAGGGGGCGTGGAATTGTTTTTGTTGATTTATTTTTTTGTGATTGTAGGCCTATGAATTTTTTTTGTTTATCGATATAGTACGATTTCGTGATTAATAAATTTTTTTCTTTAATAATTAACAGCAAACTTGGAACGGCCAGGAGGATGCATTTTAATACTTTAATCGTGGCAATAATTATGGAATTTGACAGATCGATGCACGTTTTTTTTTTTAAATTGGATTTGCGAATCAACGAATCGTTATTTTCGTGACGTTGCTGTCTTCCGTGCTGAATTTTTGGGGGGGTCTCTATTCAAGTTTTTGCCTAATTATTTTAAACAGAAAATCTGTGTTCTCTCCTGCGAGACGCCTTGGACTTTGAGAATTTCTTCAGGGTCGTTGCTTTGTTTGTAAATCAATATTTTGCTTTAGCCACGTGGTTAGCCAGACACCTCCTCTGAGTTTTTTTTTCGTTACGTCATTTGGTTTTTTCTTAATTTTTTTTACTGAGAATCATGCTTCGAGACTAGCGATACTAACTATCTGTCTATTTATATATTTATATGCATGTCAATTTCAGGTGAGAACCTTGTGATCTCGAAATTTTATTCAATTTGCACTGGACCGAGTTACTTTGATCCAGTACCAGACTATTTCAGTGCACAAGAATATAGTGCAAATGTTGATAGGCGTAAAAAAAATTCAAAATTATCACTCGCCATTGACGTCAGACTGTTGATCGCGAATAATTTATTTTTGTAAAATTTTTTGGTATTTTTTTCAATATTCACAACGCATTATACACCTCTGTAATCGCAATTCCAAATAGGTATACTCGTAAGGGGCGAATAAAATGAATTTATAAAATTGATAACACTCGATAACGATTCTATCGATCGTTTATTCGCGATCTTTGTGTTTCAGAGTGTGATGTAAAAGACGATCGCCTAAACGGCTGCGGTTCAAAGGACCTAGAACTTGCCGGTGGGTATTTTGAAAAATGACAAAAATTATTTTTCAAATTGTCATTCCCGATAATTAATGCAAAAATATTTTATTATATAGGTATTGGGTCAAAGGGTAAACACCTTGACCCCGAGAAAGGAGCATACGTAAAGGCTGATTTCGAAAAGGCTATCGAACTTACCGGTGAGTAGGATTTTATTGAAAAGTAATTTTTTTATTTTGAAAATTCCACAAAAAAATTTCTATCCATTTTCACTGAATCTATTAAAAAAGTCGTTCACTGACAATCAATAGATTGACCTTTCTCGGTCGTCAGTGAAATATCTGCCAGTTTGACATACTTTGTACTTTTACGATATGTAATCGATTCACGTCTTCTAATCAGTCGTATCAACAATCGATCTCTATCGAAAGTTTCCCCCATCGTCACGCACATATGGAAATTTCGAACGCATGTTATTTCACAATATCTAATTTTACCTTTAACGCCTCCATTAGTGTCCACCTATTAACGCGCATTTTCGCGCTACTTTTCATTTCCATTTTTGGATTTTTCCAATGACGATTTGTCAATAATATAACATACCGTTTAACATTAAACATAAGGAATGTTTTTTATACGCTTATTTTTATTTTCGAAACGGTCGAATGACCCGTCGATGATAGGTTAATACCGTTTACCGTGTTCATAAATTTTGAGAAATTGAAAATGAAAATTTTCTAGCAATTTCTTTTTATTAAAAATTTCACACAAACATCAAAGTCCCACTTTTACTTAGAAAGTAGTGATTTTTAGCGTTTAGCCGTTTTCAAAAAAAAAATCCAAAATTTGTCATGTGTCAAGCAGTGGACAGGCTGCTAATTATCGAATTGCTATTTTTTTCCAATGGAATTTCTCGGGAAACCATTAATGCTATTTACACGTCGTATTATCACTCTACATTGAATTTCGGTTTTCGCACATCAAACTGCCAGCTCTCATATATTTGTACGAATATGTAAATCGGCCAGTTAAACTAGCAGCCGATCGTCTATTTATGCAAAAGGTGCTTCGCAGTCGTTGAACATGGGAATATGCAAGCAATTGAGATTACGCAAATCGTTATCAAACTAATTAAACGATTTTCGAGTAAATATTTAAAAAATTGCCCAGACAATTGAGAATCTGATAAAATTTTAATTTAAAGACAATCGTGCAAAATATTCGGCTCTGTTTAATTATACCGATCATAACGATAATAATGGCAAATAAAAATAGTTAAATATAAATTCAGATAATTTTCAAACCTGTGGATACAGCTGAAATTTTATTTCCATCATTTCGTCAAACCTGAAGAAAGTTAATGGACGGTGAATTTAAACTTTCAAAACTCATACAAATATCGTTCAACATATAGGAATTCGATTAGATCCTTTAGATCGGTTGATCTAACGATGAAATAACAGAAATTTAACGACAGCAGTTTGTGAAGAAACAAAAAAAGTTTATAATTAACAAAATCAAATTAGCATACTACGTCAGTGAGCTAATACGAACAGCTGTGATTTTATTTTTTACGAATTAATTATTCAATTTTACTGATAATACTCTCGTCGATATGACAACAATAACCTCAAATTTTGCGAAAGAATAAAATTTTACATCACAAACTCTTCATGAATTGAAATAATAAATAATATCGCTGTTACCGAACGAAACTTTCTGTACGTTTATATCTTCGTTAATTCTAGTTAGAATAATACCAATTACCGCAAATTTATAGCGCAGCCTGTACCAGGAAAAAAAATAAAAAATAATATCCCCGGTTACTCAACCAAGTAAATCTAACTGTAGGAAATATCAAAAAGTCAAACGTTACACTTCCCTTTTAATCATTAAAATATAAATACGTAAGAAAGAGCCATTAACTGTCGACTGCTTGAAATTTCCTGTTTTGAGTAATAAAAAAAATCTTTTTTTTTTTTTGTTCCACAGAGTATGGCAAGTTTCACTACTTCCTGCTCACAGTATGCGGGTTCGTCAGCACGAGCGAGGAGATGGACGTAATTTCTATGTCCTTCATCCTGCCAAGTGCACAATGTGACCTTAAGCTCGATACACAAGCAAAGGGATGGCTCAACTCCATAATCTTCATAGGAATGATGGCCGGTGCTTATGCGTGGGGCTCAGTGGCAGACGCCCTGGGTCGTCGCAAAGTACTGATCGCCATTTCATTCATAAACGGCCTGGCGATCGTAGCCTCCAGTTTCAGTCAATCTTATGAACTCTTTATGTTCTTCAGATTCCTTAATGGCGCTGCGTGAGTAAAACGTTTAAAAATTTCAAAAAAAAATTCTCTTAAAATTCTGATGATTTTCTTCTTCTTGAACTCTTAAATAAAGATCGACTTCTAACTGTACTCTAATATTTATTTCAGCCTCGGTGGTAGCGGACCTGTCATCTGGTCCTACTTTGCCGAATTCCAGCCAAAGTCCAAACGTGGCTCCATGTTGTCATTCATGGCCGCCTTTTGGACTCTTGGAAATCTTTTCGTGGCCGGTACGTATATTCGATGCGCGATAACTCCTGCTTCTGCAGTTTATGGGTAATTGGAATTTGAACGAGGTTAAATCTTTATTGGATTCATTTATCTGGGACGACCTCCGCGTCACCTGTTTTGGATGATCTTTTTCTTCAATGTCTTTTAATACATGGGAAAATTATTTTTTTTTTTTTTTTTTTTTAGGTCTTGCCTGGTTGGTCATCCCTCATGTTACTGGTATCGTGAGCGCTGCGTTCACATATAACTCTTGGCGAATCTTCCTGCTGATATGCGCTGTTCCCTCCTTCGTAGTGGCGGGGCTGCTTCTGCTGCTACCTGAATCTCCAAAATATCTTTTATCTCGCGGTCGTCAAGAAGAGGCCTTGGAAATCTTCCGCGGGATCTATGCCATAAATACCGGCAAGCCTCGTGACACTTACACTGTAAGATATTTAAGAAAAATTAATAAATAAGAAATCTTGAAATTCATATTAATAAATTAGATCGATATTTTTTCATTGATTTTTTTTAATTAACTACTATCTTTTCTTTTAGGTAAAAGAACTCATCCTCGAAGACTACATTGCGCCAGAACCCCTGAAACCTGGCGTCGTGGAAAAAAACAAATACAAAATAATGCTCGGCGACATCATAGACAACAGCAAACAGCTTTTCGTCTCGCCAATCCTTCGCTTCACCATCATCTCTATTGTGATCAATTTCACTTTCCACATTGGTTATTACGGTCTCATGATGTGGTTCCCAGAACTGTTCAATCGGTTCGACAAATTCAATCACGATCATCCCAATCAGGTTGCCTCCATTTGCGAGGTCACCGATTACGTCGTTAAAAAGGGATCGCAAAGCGTTTCGAACGTTTGTTCCGCAAAGATTAGTGATTCCGTTTTTATAGATTCTTTGATCACCGTCGCTTCTGCGATACCGGCTAATATCGTTGCTGTACTTGGAATGGATCGTCTTGGACGCAAGTTTTTCCTTGGTGAGTACGCTTTTCCCAATTCAAAAAAAAAAAATTAAATTTGATAACGATACTCGCGATAATATAATTTTTATTTTCTATTTTTTAGTCTTCAGTACATTGTCATCCGGTCTCTGCTCCATCGGTTTGTACTTCGTGTACAACAAGTATCATAATCTGATTGTATCCGCCTTCTTCAGCGGTGTTATCAGCTGCGGTAACGCAGCTCTTGACTGTCTTATCACTGAAGTCTTCCCGACAAACTTGCGTGCTACCGGTATTGCCATTTCAATGGTGGCAGCACGTCTCGGTGGTATCATCGGTAATATCGTTATAGCACAACTCTTGGATATGTATTGTCCAGCACCCACCTTCATCGTTGCAGCACTTCTCATTGGTGAGTTATATTTTTTTTTTAATTTAGAATTCCAAATTTTTAGTTAGTTACGGATAAATTTCACATGGTTTTTTGGTTCTTTTTTCTTTCAGGAGGAGGTCTGCTCTGTTTATTCTTACCGAACACAACGCGCGAACCACTTTCTTGACCCCGGTAAAATGTCTACTAAGGAAAAAACCTTGTATAGTCATTAATGCATTTGTATTAAATATTACAAATTTTAAGATAACACCACACAGCATCACAAGCTCGCACCAACAGTCACACGTGGTAGATTTAATGAAAATGAAAAAAAAAAACAGAAAAATATAAGACGATAGCCGTTGTATACCTGATGATTACTAATATACGTAGTGAGTAGAGACTAATTATGACTTGTTAATTGGATTGATTGAGTTAATCCATAATATTATATGAATATATATTTGTACGGTCAAGCAGGATATATTCGTTTATTTTTATTGTTTATTGCAAAGATCTTGAAGGCAAGATAAATGAGTTTCATGGATGAACATTTTGCTGAACTTACACGAATATAATCTAATTGAAGATCTGCAGTCGTGTTTAAAAGCAGCGTGGACTTTTAGGAGAATAAAATAGATCTTTCCTGCAAAGGATCTACATTGTTGTATATTGTTCTATTTTGTTTACAATCCCTGAGGGATTTTTCATTAAATTGCCTCTATTGTATGACAAAAAGAATTTGTTTCTGCTAATAATTTCAATAGGGCGATACGCACTGTAGATGTACATCCGTGAGATTTTTTGTTTACTAATTTCTTGTACTTGTTCAATGAAAGTATGCGAATATTGTATTGTTGCATACGGTTGCACGAGTGAGGTATTGTTGTTCGTTCATTTTTTGGTAGTTTTGTTGTGTATTGTTGAGATGTTATACAAAGAAAGCTATGGACTGACTCGATGGACATCAGACACGTAAATCGTATGTTCAAGGAACTAAAAGACCGTTTATTTGTTTCAACCATTGTTTAATTTAATGTTTATTATTCGATCGAATGAATGCTGTTAAAAGTGATTAGGATTGATGTTAACGAGCAAGCTGGTAATGTTTTAAAGCGAACTCTATCTGCCTACGATCTGCAACTTTCTCACAGTGCCATCACTTTCTTTACGTTTTCATCGAACGTGTTTGTATAATAAATTGTTGTTGGTTGCCTCACGTGAAGCTATAGACACTTGTTTCTCTTTTTACCTTCATGTTAACTAAGAAAAAATATGGTAAGAGTAGTGGGAAGATAGCAGAGTTATAAATACTTTGTGCTTGTGTATAGTATAAAGTGCATCTTGTATACTGTTCGTAGTATGAATTTCTTGCAGAAACTGTAAAAATGTCTAAGGGAAATAGTTTGCCTGAATAAGATTACTGGATTTTGTGAGAATGAGGAATTATTAGTAAAGTGAAACGATTGGAGAACACTGTAACTTTTATTTGTCAAGTATACAATTGGTCTCATTATTTATATTAAGATAGACGAAGACCTTACTCCCTCATCATCTTCTCTTTTTGACGGGCAAGCTTTTTCTTGCTCAGCTTCTTTTTCGATGGTTCCTCTTCCGCTGCTTTCGCAACGACATCCTCCTTTTCAGTTAATACCACTTCGATGTGACATGGCGAACTCATGTATGCTACGGAAGAATTTCAATGATTTCATAAAAGTTTATTGGGATCAATGAATATAGGGCGCAGAATATTAAATATCTATACGTACGATTAATGCGACCGTGAGCTCTGTAGGTTCTCCTACGGAGGCGAGCAGCATGGTTCACTTGGATGTGATCGATTACAAGACGGTCTACATCGAGACCTTTATAATCTGCATTACTTTCAGCATTTTTAAGAAGCTGCAGCAAAAATTCTGCAGACTTCTTGGGCCAGCGACCTGGAGTATTATATTGTTAAAGTTAGCATACAGCATTTTTCAAAGAGATATTTCAATGAATATATAATCACCTTGGGTGGTTCCAAACTGTTTAGCCTGTGCACACCTGCCAACACCACCATTGAACCTGCGGAATGGAACGCACTCTTTGTGGTCTACCACATTTTTCAGGTATTTCTGTGCCCTCCGAAGAGCCATGTTTTTAATGGCACGAGCAGTTTCATGAGTGTTCTGTGAATGTAAACAAACAAATTTTACCTTAAATACAAGAGAAACAAAAATAGAAAATTTCTGTCTCAAACTCTACAGAATTCAACATTGTTGTGATGACCAATATTATAATTACTAATAAATAGCACGTGTCACTCCGTTTTCGATCCTGACAAATTCGTCCCTTAATCTAACATTGATAAGCAGATAATATATAATAATTCCCATCCGGTAGTGTCAAAATTTTTGCGAATCGTGACAAAACGAAGCTATCAATTTACATCGTTGCAATAAATAGAATCATTCAAATTTTAAGAAAGCATAAACATGCCTGTTCTACGAGCGCAAAGTGAGGTTAGTTCAACAATCTTTAACCAAATAACCATTGTTTACCTTGAAATGTACTCGTAAATTAGAGCCGCGCGCTTTGCACGACTTAGTCGTGTTCAGCGGTTCATTCGAGTAACGTCCCATCGCCACCTGAAAAACACAGAAAAATTCAAACACTTTGTATTAAACGGCAGACGGAAACAGAACAGTGAAACAAGCGTCGCGAGTGGTCCGGTGTCACACATATTCGTTCCGATTTTCCACGTTTGTTGCGATTCGGGAGTAAAATTTTGTATGACAAAATTATCCGGCAGATTGTTAGTTAAAACTCAGTGACATTCGTATTTTGAAATTCGCGACGATTTCGAGGATGTGATTAGATTCGTGATACGTTGCAACAAGGACCATACCTCTTCTCTAAGCGATGTTGTAGGAAAAGACGTCAGAACTTTACTGTGCAACACAATTCACTTCCTCTCAGATGGCGCTGCTGGTTGTGTTCCATAGTCCACTCGAGTAAAGTTCCATAAAGGTATAATATACAATTCGTTCCTTGTATTTTCCCATGCAAATTCAACAATTTAATTTTTTGATGTATAAAATATTTTCCTAAGGCAATTACTTAAAAGATATATTGTAGAATCGAGTTAGCTTGATTTTAATACGGTTTAATAGAGTTATTTATCAATGTGATAACGATTGGATTTCGTATAAAGTTAATCGTATTATTTTGTTTCTCTGTGGAACTCTAAGGGATTTGACTGTACACGAATCGTTTGCGATTCAGGGAGAGATCCATATAACCTTGTTTTGTGTTTCTTGTGCAATTTTTACAAATAACATGTCGAATATCGCGATTTTACCGCGTCCTTGTCATCTTTCGATGATCTATCAATAAGTTTTATACGTAATTTGTGAAAGTTCCTGTGTATTGTCAACGTGATATCTTTTCTGGTTGACAGATCGGTGCTTGACAGTTCATCCTCGACCACATTCTTAGAGATAGCTATACATTTTTGTGATATCTTGTATATCCGTAATACGAATAAGTGCATTAGAAAATTTGTAGCCCCGGCGACAAGTTAAATAAAATTAAAGGAAGCCCAGTACAGCGTTTTATTGAATATAACGTAACGTAACAATTAGGAATGCTTGTTTGAGCTATATACTTTGGAATAGATTTGAAGCTCTTTTATAGCTTCATCATAAAGCAAGTTGAACAGTTATTTTAATTGATTTGTCTGTGGCAAGTAGTGGTTCTCTCTACTTTAAGGTGTCTCTGTGGTATAACAAATGTCGAAAAATAAATTAAATCTTACATTGCCACCTGGTTCAATCGAACCAGTACCGGCAGTATCACCTTCGCCACCAGTTCCACCTTTACCGGTATATGCAGAACCACCTGTGATTCCAGAGTAAGGGACTTGTCGCTGCTATCATTGATGGTTTTAGGCTTATTGTAATAATTATTCATAACAATACTTGACTTTTGTTGCAGTGGAGTAATGGGAAAGATGAGTATAGACGCTATACAAGAAAGATTGGAAGAGTTGGAGATGGATGAAGAGCAGAGAAAGAGATTAGAAAGTTTTTTGGGACAGAAAGAAAAAGTTGGTGAATTGTGCGATGAGGATTTCGAAAAACTTGGGGAATTGGGTGCTGGTAACGGTGGTGTTGTTATGAAAGTCAGACACAAAAAGTATGGGCTTATTATGGCGCGGAAGGTAATATTCTACTAATTGGAATTTAAGAATGAAATACTCGAATACCTCGTTACGTTAACGTCATATTTTTGTAGCTGATTCATTTGGAAGTCAAGCCTGCAATCAAGAAACAAATTATAAGAGAATTAAAAGTTCTTCACGAATGCAATTTTGCACATATTGTTGGATTTTATGGTGCTTTTTATAGGTATGTTTTATATACTTGTTGAACGTTGTTTTATTACAATTTTATAATTAATATTATTATTAATTAATTTTTACAGTGATGGTGAGATCAGCATATGTATGGAATATATGGATGGTGGATCGCTTGATCTTATATTGAAAAAGGCTGGAAGGATACCGGAATCGATTTTGGGAACCATCACTGCTGCGGTAAGTGAAGGAATTTCAATATAATCAATATTCTTTATTTTATGTATATTTGGACATTACACTGCATCCATTAACGAAATCTCATTCTTAATATTACTTAACGCTATAATGACAATGACAGTTCTTACATTCCTCCTGAAATCCTAATAATAAGTTTCCTGCTCCACGAACCCTCCTGGATACTTTCTAAGAGACCATCTTCTAAGTTCATCATAGATCCATAGAAAAGCACCGAAAGGCAAACATGGGCAGTACCAAATAGCATCAAGTGGCATAGTCTTCAGTACCATTTCGGTTCCCGGCACATAAAGTAAAATACCTGTCAAGACCACTTCAAAAACAAATGAAAAATTGAGAAACCAATTTCCCATTCCCTGTTTAAATATAGAATTCTTTCTTGTCTTGCAAATAATAAGATCCACCATTTGCGTTATAACTATAGAGATAAAGTAACCAGTACGAGCCTCATTCAACAGATCCATCCTCTCTTCGTAGGTCCAATTCTGTCCATACGAATCAGTAAGATCATTAACAGCTTTGGATTCCCAGACAGTTCTAAGTCCAAACAAGTCATTTGGCAGGAACCCATTATAAGCCAGAATAACAAAGTAGGAATAGAATCCAGCAAGTGACTGAATCATTCCAATCTGTCCATAAGTCATCGATATCAATCTTTTATTCACAAGTCTATCGTGCTGTGGATTTCTTGGTGCACGTTGCATAATATCAGATTCTGGTTTCTCATAAGCAAGCGCAATAGCTGGTAATAAATCTGTACCAATATCCACACAAAGTACCATTTGTATGACAAATGGCAATGGTATAGAAAGTATTATACTGCTCAATAACGGTAACATCTCTGGGACACTGGAAGTAAGAGTGTACGTAATAGATTTCTTTAAATTATCAAATATCAATCGTCCCTCCTCAATTCCAGTGACAATCGACGCGAAATTGTCGTCCATTAAAATCATATCTGCTGCATTTTTTGCAACGTCCGAACCAGCTATACCCATAGCAACGCCAATGTCTGCTTTTCTTAAAGCTGGTGAATCATTGACGCCGTCCCCGGTCACTGCCACAACTTCTCCAAGTCTTTGACAACTTTCAACAATGAGTAACTTTTGTTGCGGTGAGGTGCGCGCAAAAACTATTTCCTCGTAGGTTCTTATAATATCGTCTAGTTCATAACTCTCCATGTTTCTCAGTTCACTTCCTGTCACAACAATGGCTACGGAGTCCTCTTCCGCCACTTGGGAATACGATTTACTCTGCAATATTGCCCGTTCATATTTAGTCTCATGACCTTCGCCAATGATACCAACTTTTTTGGCAATGGCCATCGCGGTCACAGGATGATCACCGGTCACCATTATTAATTTGATACCAGCAGTCCGACATTTCTGCACAGCTTCCGGTACCGTTGGCCTTGGCGGATCTAATAGACTTACCAATCCTACGAAACGGTAGTCGCCAGTTGGAAAATTGTATTTACTAGGCATTTCGGTATTGAATTTATAATCCGGTGCATATTTTGAGAATGGCAATATCATGTCACAATAAGCCAACACACGTTCGCCAAGGTAACCCAGTTCTGTACAGGCTTTTCTCACTGCTGATAAGTCGGTACTGGTCATCAAAGTGGTTTCACCTTCAGAACCCAAGATTGTGGAGCAAGATTCCAATATTATTTCTGGAGCACCCTTCAGTATCATTATATAAGAATCGACGTCCTTATGTATGGACATTTGATATTTACTGGCTGAATTAAAAGGCAATTCTGCTACCTTTGGATGAGTCGAACGAAACTTTGACGTGTAATGTATTTGTTCACAAAATTTAAGAATTCCTGTTTCAGACGCATCCCCAAGAACTTCCCTTTGTTCAATCGGTACGCGATGATCTGGCTCAGACTTGAATTCTGCTCGTAGACAAAGTGTGGCGTCCTTGATGAGAACATTGAAATCTGGTTTTTCTACTAGGATGTCTCTTTCGGCTCCCAATTTCTGTCCTACAGGAAAATGATGTCTGGTGTGACCACACCAGACGTTTGACATCGTCATTTTATTCTGTGTCAGAGTGCCAGTCTTGTCCGAGCAAATAGTAGATGTGGATCCGAGTGTTTCTACAGCTTCAAGATTTTTGACAAGACAATTTTTACCAGCCATCTTCTGCGCTGTCAAAGTCAAGCTTGTTGTCACTGTTACAAGCAACACTTCTGGCACGTTGGCTATTATTATTCCAAGCAGATAAGTAAATGCTTTCACGAGATTAAATTCCAGTGATAGTGACAGTGCGAAGAATAAAATTCCACAGATCAGTGCAACAAAAGTTATTATATGAACAAAGTGCTGAATCTCTTTGGCTATCGGAGTCTCAGTTTTTTGTATATGTGAAGTCAGTCCTGCCAATCGACCAAGCATTGTGCTGTCGCCAGTTGCTATAACAATTCCACGACCTTCTCCAGCGACAGCAAAGGATGAGAAGAAAGCAATGTTTTGCGTCTCTAAGGGATTATTGTCAGTGGGATAATCAGTTCTTGATACAGCAACACTTTCCCCAGTCAGACTTGAATTTTCTACTCTAAGTCCTTCGCACTTTGTTATCCTTATGTCAGCTGGCACTTTGTCACCAAGTCGAATCTCTACCAGATCACCCAGTACTACCTTCTCAGTAGCCACTTGCATCCTGTTACCTTCTCTTATGACCACTGCATAAGTTGGTACCATGCTGTTAAAGGAATCCATAACTTTGGAGTTCTTACTTTCTTGTATATAAGCAAATAATCCAGAGATTAAGCAGATTATCACAATGATCACACCGAGCCATTCTATAGACTCATCATCATGTTGATCGAGGAAATAATTGATGGTAAATAGGACAAAACACAGCACTGCGCATAACCAAAGCAGACCAGCAAAGCCACCACACATGCATCTTAAAAACTTAATCCACTCCGGTGTTACTTTTGATTGTGTCAAGCCATTCGGTCCATCCCTCAATAAAATCATTTGAGCATCCTCATTCGTCAAGCCTGCGTCAAGACTAGTATTGAGCTTAAAGCAAAGTTCAATGAGTGGAATTGTATGATCATTCGTATCAAATTCATGATGGAGATCATTGAGCTCATCCTCTATCAACTTCTTTTTCACGTGCATTGAAGATATCGCTCTTGCTGTCATATGCGAACCTCTTCGCATTGGCCGGGACATATTTTACGTATATTAATTATTTCATACAACTAATAATATTCTAAGCATTGCGGTTAAATCGCCATTTTAACATATATCGATTAATTATTCTATAATAATATCATCAATTGTTTCACGGTCGACTGGATGTGACATTTTCATTTCTTCTTTATTTTTTTCAAGGTTCTCAAGGGCTTGAGTTACTTGCGCGACAAGCACGCAATAATGCATCGCGACGTAAAACCTAGTAACATCCTGGTAAACAGTGCTGGTGAAATAAAAATCTGTGACTTTGGCGTTTCTGGTCAATTGATTGATTCCATGGCAAATTCCTTCGTCGGTACCAGAAGCTACATGTCGGTCAGTATCTAGATATAACGAGTGTTCGTTATTTCAGTCTAATTTAAATATCAAAAATATGTTCTTTTACACTTTCAGCCAGAGAGACTGCAAGGTACTCATTACTCGGTACAGAGTGACATCTGGTCCTTAGGACTTTCGCTAGTAGAAATGGCTATAGGAATGTATCCAATTCCTCCACCTGATGCAAA
Organism: Trachelus stipa; assembly: GCA_036026315.1. Taxonomy (NCBI): domain Eukaryota; kingdom Metazoa; phylum Arthropoda; class Insecta; order Hymenoptera; family Cephidae; genus Trachelus; species Trachelus stipa. The sequence continues at coordinate 209,665 of JAYRCB010000166.1, forward strand.
AACCCTGGCGTCGATATTCGGATCGCAATCTGGACAGTCTCCAGCAGAGAGTGCTGCCACGAACAGTGTATCCACACCAACTTCACAGTCGCCGGCTCACAGTGTGTATAGATTAGTTTTATTTTAAAGAAATATATATTCTCATCCAGCAATATGCTGCTGGATGTCGATCATGTACTGAATATTATCTTTGTACTATGATACAAAAATAATTCCTTTGTTTATTTTAAAGATGCAAGCAGCCCACGACCAATGGCGATTTTCGAGCTGTTAGATTACATAGTGAACGAACCACCTCCTAAGCTGCCTGCTGGAATTTTCAGTAATTCCTTCACAGACTTCGTGGATCGTTGTCTGAAGAAGAATCCGGCTGAAAGGGCCGATTTAAAGACTCTAATGGTGAGTGTAGGGTTTGACTCAATGCAGATTACAGAAGGAATATTTATTTCTAAATATTATTAATCTTTTTATTCTTTCAGAACCACGAGTGGATTAAGAAAGCTGAGTTGGAGAACGTGGATATTGCTGGATGGGTATGTCGCACTATGGATTTGCAGCCGACAACACCGACACGTTTGGCGAACGTACAGTCCTGAATAAATGTCACTCTTACATACTTGACTACGTACATCCGCGTTCAGTACTCCTAAGTCATTCTTTATTTCCCATTTTTCTCTCGTTCCTATTAATTTCGGCCTTTGTTATCATCTTTGTTTTACGTATATTGCGACAGTGGCGTTTTTCACTTTGTGTATCTCTAAAGCATTAACTTCTTTTTTTATTCGCGTCTACTTTCCTTATTTCCAAACTTTAAGCTCTGATATCTGCGTGAAATCATGTATACTCGTGTTCATTCCAATGACAGGTGTCTAGTCCGGTATTCACAGTGGCGCCGTCTACACGGATGGCGGTTGAAACTCGCAAGTTATTCACCTCGCGAATTTGAACTCATGAATCTTTAGTTTCGGTCACGTCAACACTATTTTCTTACAAAATTTGAAAAATATACGTGTGAATCAATCTTGACTGGGACTTGCACTTGGAGTTGACGAGCCGTAAATACAAATGCAAGTACTATTTATAATGTCCCGTGGCAAACAAAGCATTACGATTGACAGTACGTGCGATATATTTGAAAATGAAGATACAATTTCTATTTATCACGTAACGATTAACGAGTGACATGATAATGATTTTAAAAAACGCAGTACGCCACTGTGCTTGAACATAAATTTTCTTAATACCCTTAAATCTGTAGTTTATTTTCGATTCGCTTTAGTTCCCTCTTAAAAAGAAGTATGTAAGATAAAAAGTTTTAGTATAGGTTTAGCATAGTTACAAAACTCACTAGTGAAAAGAAGTGTTGTGTACTCCGTGACGAGGAGTTTAGAATACGCCGCGAATAACGAAAGAGCGAATTATATCGAGGATGAAATAAAGGCGAATGGGTGGGTAAGGGGAATAGCGGGAGGGGTTTAAAAACCTGGACATCAAATTACATAGAGATAATTCGATGAAAATATTTCAATGGAGATGTTATATGTATTATTAAGATTTGTACCTGAAAGCTGTAGAGTGTTAATTCCACCAGCGAGCAAACATTTAGCCATCGTCATTTCGAATTTGGTATTGGTGCTTCTTCACGTTTTTCTTTCTCTTTTATTTTTTTTTAAATACATAAATATATACATCACGTATTTGATGAACCAGTTTGTCAATAGACCAATTGACGCACTCACCCTTAGAAACAGTTGCACGTTTTTCTATCCAATTTTTATTTTTAATTCTCAAGCGTTTATTCAATTTTGTAAAGAGAAGTAGAGTCACTTGTATTATCAGTCGCCAATTACGAGTACCTCAAGAAAGTTCAATTTGAGAGCAACGATCGCGCTAATCGAATGATAACGAAGGATCCTGCGAAATAGCCATTAGGAATATGACACAGAAGTGTTTCTTTTTTTTTCAAATATAGCAACTAGGAACGATCTTTCGGTTTTGTGTGTATTCCGCATGCAGTAGCTACTTAACGAATCCCAGCTGCGCGTTATAAACATTGTAACAAATAAATAGACAAACGATTATAATAGATAGTTAAAGTAAAATCGCATATAAGTGATTGGTGGGATAACTCATCCGTTTGTAAAGGAACGCAAGAGATCAGAGAACAGAGCATATTAGAAAACTATATAATAATGGGAAAAACTATATTAACGCTATGGCTCTCAAGTACAGAAATATCGTCATCCTTTTCAACTTAAACATTGATCGGTCATATTTATCTACTCGATATCGATTCTGCAAACACTCTTTATGTGTCGATGTTGATTGGTGGATATTCGCCTAATTTATATATATATATATTTATATATATTACGTTCTTATATATATATATAATACGTTCTTTCATCGTGCATAGAAAAAAATCGCAACGTGTAGACATTTAATAATCTTTAGCCACTTCCGGTTTGGCTTAAAACTTTATCGGAGTTTATTGAGAATGCAAAGTGCAATGTGATGTTCGCAATGTGTAGTGAGAGTGAGAATGAGACATTGTGCGTATGCGAAGGAAAGAGAGAGCGAGAGAGAGCGAGAGACAGAGAGCGCGCGCGAGAGAGAGAGAGAGCGAGAGAGAGAGAGAGAGAGAGAGAGAGAGAGAGAGAGAGAGAGCGAGAGAGAGAGAGAGAGAGAGAGAGAGCGAGAGAGAGAGAGAGAGAGCGAGAGAGAGAG
>JAYRCB010000168.1:6280-146037 GCA_036026315.1 Trachelus stipa
GCTCAGCGGATGAGGCGGAAGGGCAACCCCCGACACCATGGTCTATACGTGTAGCTTCACTAACAGGGTGACTACTCATATATGACTACTCGAATGAATATGCTCGACCCGACCAAGGAAATTGGAAAAGTAAGACAACCACAAAAAAGGTGAGAGGGAACAGAGTGAAACGACAAGACAGAATGGAAGGCAGAAATAAAGAAGTGAATAAGTAGAAAAGTAAGAAATAGAATTATAAGAGAATAGAGTTAAAAGAGAAAAGAAATGTGGAAAGAGATGAATAAGAAAGTGAAGAATGAAATATAATGAAATAAGAAAGTGAAGAAGAAATAAATATAGAAATAGAAGAAGGATGGGAAAATATAAGAGAGGTAATTCCAAGAGACCAGTATAGGAGACCGGCTCGAGGAAGAATGAGCGCTCCGAGTCCGGACACTGCCTTGAGCGCTCCCCACTCCCCGGCTCCTCCCACTCACCGAGGCTTGCGCGGCGAATATGCGCGAACACAATTTTCGGCAACTTCCAGTACATTTAAATATGCTTCGCCAGAATTCCCGATTTCCATGTGTTAATTTTTTACTTGATTGATTTGATGAATTATTTTAATGTTCCAAACATCTAATTTATTAATATTTCAATTTCGACGTAAGTTATTTTCGATATTCTACAATTTCAATTCAATTTTTATCTACTCGGTATATTCTGCGAAATTTTGATTTAGCCTCAATTTTATATTTTGAATAAATTTTGATAGTAAATGAAGATCCTGTAATCGTTAATAAAAATTGAGGTGCTACACGGGTGTCAAGTTGGCACTGCACTTTCTTAAAAATGTCTTAAAAATGTTTCTGCAATAGGCTTTTTCAGCAGTTCTTTAGAAGTTCTATATTTCCCGGTCTCGTTCTAATAGGGTTGCTTTGGGAACCAGCGGTGAGTAACGTAGAACCTTTGCCCGCCAAGCTACACGTTCGTGTTCACGTTTAGTTCGGCTGCAACGGGATTCACAATGTCGACGAAAGCGATGATCACAAAATCCGACTTCTAGACTTGCCGCTACGATTTTGGTATCGCCTAAAACCGTAGCGTTGTCCATCTATCTATTCATCTCTGTTTCGCATTTCGAAGTTATAGAGAGGTGCTGCTGCCTGTAATCGAATGTAAATTCAATTTCAATTCGTTTGTCACTACTTATATCATGGTAGCACTATGGCAACGAATCAGTTTTATAATAAAAGAATCACTTGCTCGATCCCCCATAACGGACTTATTTTTTTATGTGGAACTATTTCATTTAATTTATATAATACCTCGTTACGATACTTCATAAAGCAAATGTTTGTATGAACACGCATAAATAGAGGACGTACATGGTACAAAAATAGAAGTGTGTACATCCATTAATTAAAATGAAGGCAAGCATAAAAGAATTTTTTCGTGCAGTATAAGTCTGTAGAATTTAGTGAAAGTTTAAAGAAGACGATACAAAAATATTCTGTCCATATATTTTTCGCGATGATTAATTTACAAAATGATATCTAATATTTATGAGAAAAATACATCCATGCTGCATCAAAATATATTCATATATGTTGTATAAGTTTTTATGAATTTTGCTTGATTAAAATATATAGATAATGTCTGACTAATTAAATATAATCATAGCAAAAGAATTTTGGGACTCTTTTCGTATGAACTAATGGAAAGATGGAAAATTAAAAGAAAGAGATAGAAAACAGTAAGTATTTCATAAAGGCTCGAACACAAATTCTTCGTTTTTCAGACGGATCTCATGTTTCAGCGCAAACCATACAATCTGTTTAAAATAATCAAGGAACATGTTGTAACGTGGCGTTACGGAGCTGAAGGGGGGCCACCTAGAAATGACCGAAAAATAAATAAATGGGACTTATCAGGTCGGACATTGGGTTCGGTGATACAGTGGTAAGTGCCCGACTTGGCAGTTCGAAGGTATCGGGTTCGAATCGCGATCAGAACTTCTAATTTTTCGGAAATTCTTAGCCCTCTAGCGCTCCTTGGCGGCTCTGTGGATAAATTAATTAAAGCTGGGACGAGCCGGGTATCCTGTTATAATGTATTTCCATTATAATTTATATTTCGACTAATTTTAAGTTTATTATTTATTAGTTTATTAATGCGAGATTATAACCGCTAGATAATCTAAGCCCGAGCTGAAATAAATACCTTATTTAATATCAACAATTAATACGTTATGCATATACTTATTTATTCAACCACAGAATTTTTATGTAATAAAATATTATAAAATAATTTTAGATCCTTTTATTGCACACGATGCAAGTTGTCTGTCACGACGAACGTTTGGCGCCAAATCTAGCTCGGAAACAAGCAGTGTAATAGTTAAAACGTAAGAACATTGCGGCAGCGAGTGGTCAGCCAAACAGAGTAAAGACGGTCCACTGACGTCACCGTTAAAATGCACAGAACCGCTAATGGCTATACCTCGTCTATTTGTATCATAGATACAGCCACCGCCTTTCCACCTACCTTGGATGCCTTCGATCATAATTGAGGAGCGGAGCTGCAAAACAAAACGGTGCGACCTTTTGTTCGAATCGATACGGCCTCGGATTTAGAAGATAGAGAGAAGTGGCAGGAGAGACGAGAGACGAGAGAAGAGAGAAAAGAGAATAGAGAAGATCTTCGTGAATGCAAGTACCCAGGTGTTACAAGCTCTCACGATTGAAACGACCCCTTGGCTTCTATTGTCTCGCCTTTACAGCTACGTAGAAAGGAAGCATTGGGGAGGAAATCGACCCGTGTCCAGCAAACCTGGCATACCTACTAAACTGACCCCGCACGAGAACAGCTCGATTCCGCTTTGGAACGAAGCGCAACTTTCTCACGTGTATAAGCGAATCGACTTCTCGAATTATCCGATTTCTCTCGCTCTTAATTCACCATTGGATCGAAGGAAAGCCTTCTCATTAACTCAACTTAACCGATACTTTCCAACTACTCGAATGGTTTTGTTTGGCGAGTGCCTTAACCGTGTAATATCCTGATTTTACGCATGGGTGACGTACGTAAATAGATATCGGGTAACGAAACTGTGGGCCATATGGAGAGCTACCGAATAATTGGCATGAAAGTTACACGAGGAAACTTTAAATATAATTTCTAAAAATCCGGATCCTCGATTCTTGATCATCAATTTTACATTGAATTTTTTTGAGTCGAAATATAAATCTTCATAGTTTGCTGGTACTAAAGGAAGCTTATGTCATTTCCAGTTTCTAATGGACGGGAAAAATGTCGAGCACACTGCCAGACTTGTAGCGGCTGAAATGACCAGTGGCTATCAGGAGCAGTTTAATCAGGGTTCCCAGCTTCAACATTTCTGATAATGGGAATGCAAAAAAGCTACAGCTTTTTAGTTGGATAAAGTTATAGCTAAAGCATGGGCGATTAGTCAGATGTTTATTTGGCAAGCAACGTTTGCAGCATGCAATTTTTATGTATATTCTGCCGTTGACAGCTTCGGTGACCCGTGGGAAGTATGCTCTTTGTGTTTCAGTGATACTGAATATAGATTTATGATTTGCTGTTGGTACTCGTTGGTTTTATTATAAAAATTGAAACAGTCGAGGTGACGACAGTAACAGTGAAAGGGGTTTTTAGATTTGAAAAGTTTGTATCCGAAAATGGCCGGTAACTCGTGAAACTCTCAACACTTGGGTGGCTTTCTTATCTTGGTTGGATATGCTGATGATGCGTAAACTTGGCGAATCCCTAGAGATTTCGGCGCGCCGTAAAAATCAAATCCCTCGGTTGACGGTAGTTCGCAAAGCCGTTAAGCTCTCTGCGCCAGCGAGGTACTATGATTAAACTAAAGTTTATCGGAAAATTCACAGTGTACCAAACCCTCACTGTGCATTGCACTTTCTCGGTTGACACTCTCTTCTCTTTGTCGCAAATCGCCGACTAGCAACACAATTTCGTTGTACATCGAATATGGAATATAACGCGTGGTACTCTTGGTTATACCTCTTTAGGTTAAAAAAAAAGATGAAATTCTAAAATGTGATTTATGTGAATGCCCTCAATCTGCAATCTTCTAAGAGGAACAAGTGTCTCGAAGGCATAAGCACTATATGTGATATCTCGTAAAAAAATAGGGACATTTCTAATGGAACTGATAATTCACAGGGGAGTACATATTCCTGGTTAATTAATTGCACGCGAGGTTTCTACCGCCGAGCATAGTTTGCTCTCCCCTGTGGACAAGTGGTATACAGCCTCTATAGGTGCTTTATGAATTTAATCGTGGTATCGTTCGATTCTTTGAATTTATGAATGTGCATACGATTCTGCCGTTACATATTAAGAAAAAGGTCATGTCTGCCTCCGGAAATTGGAAACTCGGTTCGTCTTGGACCCTTAACTGAAATGTTAATTATCAGTGTTAGGTCTGGTTGCTGAAAGCACGAAATTGATGACCCTGCGCGATAAAAAACGTGCACGCCCTCCTGCCTTCTGTACAATTATCGATCATATAAAAATAAATAATTAATGAGGCATATTCGCGGTCTTCTGGATCGAAGCTGACTGGGTTTGGCTGTGTGGCTAGGCAATTGTCAAGAAGCTATTTTCCAGAACAAAGGTTCGACTAGGTAAAATATACGTCCAAAGCTCTACGGCGACTCAAACGTATAAATACGATGTATACCGCAAAAAGCTTAGACTCTGCGAATCACTGGGTAACCAGAATTGTCACTCACATCCTTCTTTTTTTCCCCTCATTCTTCCGATCTCGTACGCCCTCTCTTACTCTGCTTTTCTTTCAGCTCGGTACGGCATGCTTTGCCTTTAATAATGTTTACGAATAGCACTTGGTGGTTTGTAAATGTTTCCAACTTTTTCACGGATTTCTTCGAAAGGTTCTTGACTTCGATGTTAATTCGAAAGCTTTCAGTTGCCATTACGGAATGCTATCGGATACGATAAATGCCTAATGTTTTTACGATAATGAAACCAAAAACACAATGGCTTATGGATATTTACATAAATATGTTTTAATCCTTCAGTTCCACCATCTTAGTCCTTTTAATTAGCGAGTAGTATCGATTAACTGAAAAAGACTAATAAAAAGACCTTATGTTGAAAATGGATATTTTGGTTTGAGATATTGCCCAGCTGTTAAAGCAAAGTTGGAACTCGTTCCCCGTGACACGCAGCAAATTGAGCCTTTAAAGGGAGGTCAGTACTTTCAGTGCATTTTCTCGTAAATACTTTTGATTTTTGGTCAACGGGAAACGAATCGGCAACAGAAAATTACCGTATAAAGTTCCTGTGGGATTCAGGGCAACTTTAATAGCCTTACAAATCTCGGTGAAATGGAACTATTTCCTTAGAATCGTGTCTCCGAGTATCCTTGTTCTTCCGGCACGACATTCTCGTTTTCGCTGACCCACATTTATTCTCAACAAAAAAATGGACCAACAACATAAATCAACGTCCGGTTTACATTAGCGCTGTATTCGCATGGCTCCGTGGAAGCTAACAATCTGGATGGTTAAAACATTAGTAAAGGACACTCATTTTACTCAGAGTGCCTGAGTCCCCTGAATCATTCGTAAAACCACTTATTTCTGACAATTATTTCATTTACGTTCATTTATACAAATTAGATAACTAGTTTTATTTTAGGATAACATATTTGCTTGAGAATCGTGTTGTGCCAAGTTTCAAGCGAAAAGGCGAGCATTTCTCTGATTTTGTAACTCGTTCAAATATGACTGTATCAAATATTTAATGCACACGTGCTCCGATCTTGTTGACGATGCATCGTCATACTACCTACTGAGTAATTCAGGTGATTAAACTCGCCGAAGCAATTGAATCGTTTTTCAAAATGGTAGAACAGCTTTTCCCAATGAAATATTTTATAAATCGTAATGACGTTTCGTGAGAACATAGAGAACCAGGAGGTCACAGGTCAGTTGAATATTCACGTATTCCTCGATACAAATATTTTTCCAGTTGATCTCGCGGCTGCAATTGTACGAGGTCATTTGTAGTTTGCTGTCGGTCATTCGCGACTGAACATTTGTCAAAACGAAACAATTTCCGATACAACTGCAAGCCTCAAGGTTTTAGGCAAATATTTGCGGTCTAATGGTTTCATCGAGAACGACTCGATCGGGATGGGCCAGGAGGATCGAAGAAAAGGAAGCGCGTCAGACAGATTTTATGGGGCGCCGGCTCAAGGTTCCGTTCGTTTCTTATTTATATTCCAGCCATTGTGCGTGAAAACGCGCTACTTCTCGGCAAGTAAAGTCAATTGATCCTACGAAGCAATCCCATTTAAGCGGTTTACGTCGGGTGCCGGATATTTTTAGGGAAGCAATAAGAAGAAAGGCGTCATGCACAGCGGAGTCGCGAAGAGACTTTTCGTGCTAGCGCTTGAAATTTTGTGCCGAACGTTTCCGTAAAGTGGGAAAGTGCTTTTCATAAAGCGACCTCATTTCGGCACACCGCTCTTCCGTCTCTTCATGCGCCTCCTCTGCGAGGAGCTGCGATTTAATTCAATTTTCATAAATTTGTGGGGTTGAATCGGTGGTTTATGATAATAGCCCATGCCTCTGTACGGAAACGGATATTCCAAATGGTAAAGGTTTTTCTCTTTCTTTCCCCTGTAAACAGAGAGCCTCCTATATATATCTCCATATTTATGGTAAGCGAAGGAAGAACGTACCTTCAATTAATTTTGCAAACGTACTTTGACTCGACTCGACTCGATCTAGCTCCCAAAGGCGAGAGATCCGCTTAAGTTGCCGGAACGTTGAAAGAGCTTTTGGCTTTTCTGGAAGAATTTAAGGAACTGCGCGGTTTACAATATTCGAGGGATATCAGGCCACGCGAAAATCCTCATATCGTGAAAAGATGGCTGGAACGAGCGAGGCGAATCTTCCGTCGCTCTTTGCAATTTTAGACTTCCTCTTCTATGCTAGAACAATAACTGTTTGAGTTTCTGAGGAAAGAGCAATTCTTGAATATGTTTTAAATAAAATGCCACTGCGAGAAGTATTCAGAGTTATTTTCTCTAAGCAGCGAGGAACAAGACAAGAAATCCAAATAATATTTTGAATTGCTAAAATATTCCGTTGAATACATTGCGCCTTAATATTATTCGGAGTATAATAAGTCGGCTTTGAGGGAAACTTTAACATCGACAGCTGATTCTACCTTTTGGTGGTTCTTGTATCAATTTGCATCTGATCCAGTTACAACTTATTTTTCCTACTCTCAAGCTTTCGCAACCCCTTCGCTCATTCCAGGAGCCCAAATTACTTAGACTCATTTTCATCTTTTCGGGTTAGATACTGTCAGCTGCTCGCAACCTGAACATATAACAGCTTGACTCAACATCATTTCTGACAATAAACGTATTGAACGTAGGTATGCGTATGCAAACTGCTGCAACAATAAGTTTCTCATACGTTGTTCAATTGTATCTCGATTTGGATATCGATGCGGATACATGTGAATGTAATTTTCAGTGGGTCTCTTGCGTATCGAATTCCGTTCGTGATTATTTTTCACTCTAGGATTAATCTGAGATCGAATATTATGCTTGTTTAAGTGACAAAGGAAGCCGCATTCGGAATAATAGGATCATGTTGAAATTTCGAAGGTTACTCGTTATAACTGTCTTAATGATAATGGACCATGTGCGTCTAGGTAAAGGTACTCGAATGTTTGAAAATGAAAAGCATCATGACAGCGGAAAGACAATATTTCGTGGTGAGACGTGCAAGAATCGAAGAATATTCGATGGATCCACGAGTAAAATGAAATCATGCTATCATAATTTGACATTCCTACAGGATGTTACACTCGAAATATCCCGCTTGACGAAGATTGTGAGATTGTCGTTCCACGCAAGGTTAGATCGGATGGAAGATTCATCTCGCACAGTATACCGCATCACTTCAAACGCACGTTTTATGGAGACAGAGCTCGGGAAGAAATGACACCCGACGATGCTCTTCACTATCGTTTGCAAATCAATGGCGTTGAGCACCACTTGGAACTCTATCCGAATAATCGACTTCTCGGACCTGGCGCCGTGCTCGAGCATCGAATTCTGAAAGGCCACGCGGAACCTCCCAGTGACGAAGCATTTTTGAGAGGGTCAACATTTAAGCGGTTACGCGATACGCAATGTCACTATCAGGGCGGAGTACGCGAACATCAACAGAGCAGTGCTTTGTCCACTTGCTACGGTCTGGTCGGTTTATATGCTAGCTCAATCTTTGAATTCGTTCTTTTGAGTGCCCGAAGAAGTTGTTGTTCAATTACAGGCTGGCTACATCAGGACGAAGCGCTCGTGGTACATTATCGAACCGATGGCAGATCATGATTTCACTAAAGAAACGGAACATCCTCATATTCTTCATAGAACGAGTCCTAGAGACTTTCAAGAGGGAATGGAAAGTCTCTGTAACGTAACCGGGAAGTTTTCTGCGAAAAAATTAAAGAGAGCTTCAAACGTGGTTCAAAGAAATTTTTCGAGAGTCGAGCCTAAATTTTATACCGTCGAGCTACTTCTCGTACTTGACAAGACTCTTCTGGATTATCACAGAAACTTTGACGTTGAGAATTACGTTTTAACGCTCTTCAATATGGTACATTGAAGGGCTGTCGATTTGCCACGTATCGCAGCCCCTTAAATTTGTTACGTATTTCGCCTTTCAGGCTGCCGGTTTGTTTCACGATGTAAGTCTGGGTATCGAAATGGAATTGACCATCGTTAGAATTATTAGGCTAGAAGTAGAAGAGGACGAGGTACACATAGAAAATACAGTGTTCCATAGGCTGTAAACTTATTGTCTTGCAATATTACAGATGAATTTGTCGGTAAGTAAGGATGCTGGAGAGACAATGAAGTACTTTCAGGAATGGCAACGAATGATAAACCCGGGAGACGATTCGCACCCGAATCATCACGATTGCGCGATCCTCCTGAGCAGGTATCCTTTCTAGAATCCACGCAATAGAATATCCATTGACGATCGATCCTCCGCCAGGATAGATTTCTGCAAAACACAGAGCCTTTGCGGATTCACTGGAATGTCGACAATCGCAGGAACTTGCGATCCTCTTCGAGCTGCTGTGGTCCTCAGGGATGCTGGCCTGGAGACCGGCTACCATATCGCCCACCATATCGGGCATACGTAAGAATCGAAAGAACGACGAATAATTCGTTAACGCGCCATTCTAACGCAATGTAATTTTTGCGTAGGATTGGCATGTCTCACGATGTAGAAGAGGAGAACGGCTGTCCAGGAATTACCGTCCATCAGAATGGTTACATCGAAACCTCAGTCATGTATCCAGGATACCATTACGTGACAAAGAAGTGGTCAAAGTGTTCCCAGGGTTATGTCAAGCTTTATCTCGAGTAAGGAAACCCAATTGTGATGCGCAGGCCACTCTGCTTAGTCTACATTTTTAGTATTCACTTTTTTTCTCTTACGTTTATTCAGAGCAGGAATGGGATCGTGTCTATCGGACGTTGCTCAGGACCACCAATTCCCGTTGATAGATATGTTACCGGGAATTATGTACAATGGCGACGATCAATGCCGGTTAAGATACCGTCAGGATGTTAGACAGTGTGACCTGGGTATCGTGAGTATGAAAAATGTCCCAAGACTTTCTTCTTAGAGTAGAGAATAAACATTTTACGCAAGGAGTCATTTTCCTATCAATTGTCTGCCTTGGTTTGAAAGGCTCTCGCTCTTTCTGGAAGTACTTTCCAGTTAGTTTTAATTTTAACGCCAGCCACTCTACTATCTCGCTGGACCTTTTTCTCTTACTTTCCTGCAAGGAGCTGCCTCGTGTCTATGACCTCTCTCTCGCCTTTACGAGACCATTTATAAATATTAAGCTGCGAATCAACACCGTGTAGCAAACTGGCTCTGTGCTTCGTTAAATTCTGACTTCTTTTTCGAAATGCCCGTTGTACATATCTCTAGATACTCTTGGCAGACGAAGGGAAATACGCGTGCGCGAAAATTCACATCAAAGTAGGTTTTTCGCTGGGTGGGGAGGGGGCAGGAAAATGTAATCTAGCGAGTACTGGTTGCGGTTGGTATTCAGTAAATTGGCACCATCTGCCGTTGGCATCGCTAAGCTCTAACCTACTTTGCGGTAGCGTTCTTGCGACCTGCTTTATCCTATGAACTTCCTTTGCCGAGTCTCCTAAGCAAGAACACTGGAAATTTCCCAGCATGCATCTTTCTCACATGATGATGGTACTTTATTATTGCAGACTTGTGAGGCGCTCAAATGCGCCGTGCCTGGCAAAGGATGTATATCTAGAAAGATACCGCCAGCAGAGGGGACGCCGTGCGGGGAGAAAAGAGTAAGAAATTGCTACAAATTGAAATGCATTATATAATTATATACATGAATTAGTGCATCCCTACGTAACTGCATTGTAACGACTCCGAGAGGGAATTGGGAGACTGCTTTGAATTTCAAATATTTGGCAAGACTGGTTGGCTGGGATAAATCCTTGTTCCTGGTGAAGAACTAATTGCGACGTAGTGATTCTCGCGAAATATCAGTTGAATTTATATGACAGCGTTAATAACGAGACACTCGCCGGAGTGCTCGATGAAACGCGCGGATGAATTCATTAACGTTGACTGTGGGTTCGTACTACAGGTATTAGTGAGAATCTTGTTGGCGCTGGTAGTTGATGGGCTGTTCAACTGTAAATCTGTAAATCCGGCTAATAGGTAATCGTTAATTGCTACTATGAGTTTCATAGAGTTGAATCGTCATCGCGTTTTCAAATTTACATTCTACGACTTGTTATGATGGAGATGTGATGGACTTGACGAAGTCACAGGAGATTAACGATACGAAAGAAACGAAAGAGATTAAGGAGGGATGATGCTGAGTGGCTGCTTTTTTCTTCTTATCGTCGTTACTCATTCGCCCAGTTTCTTTTAAGGTTCGATCGCGAACGACAATAATAATTTGAAATTCACAAGTTAAACGTCCATTAAAACCGACACTCTTAATAAGAATTCTTTCCATTGAGATAAGCATAAAAGCTCTTTTATTTTTTGGATTCCTCTTTCATATGCGTTTCGTGCTGTAATTCAATTTTTTCTCGTCTTCTTTACCTGTACTGTAACTAAAAGTGGTGCTATCAAATGAAATGCCTCATGATCGGTGAACGTCCTGATGCCACGGACGGAGCTTGGAGCGCCTGGTCACCTTGGAGCCGATGCTCTCGCACGTGTGGTTCCGGTGTTGCATCCTCCGAACGAAAATGCAATCATCCACGACCTTCGAAAGGAGGCGCATACTGCCCGGGTAATTCAAAGAGACACAAAATATGTGCCACCGATGTAAGTACTGATTTAACACGTCAATCGAGTAAACAAAATATCCTCACTGATTTGACATCTCTTCATTAGCCTTGCGAAATTGGTTCGCCATCCTTCCGCGACGTCCAGTGTGCTCAGTTCAATGATTGGGTATTCCCGGAAGACGGAAAGATTCACCAATGGGTGGGCTACAACTTACCAGAAAGTAAGCCAATATTGCCGCACGGGGATTTCTTAATGACCTCATGTGCCCGTTGTGTTTCAAGTTTCGTTTGCCTATTGTGTCTATGTCGTTTACATTTTCATGCTACAGGACACAACTTGTTAAATTGAAAATAGACTGCTTGCGCGTTAAATATATTTTTTTTTCGTCGGTTGAAGATTTGAAGGCTTCCGAAAATCCCTGCGTTCTCTTTTGTCTGAGCGAAACGAAACTGCTGACGTCGTTAAAGCCGAAAGTGATAGACGGTACTACGTGCTATAGAGGTATTCGGGATATATGCATCGGTGGCATTTGCAAAGAAATACCCTGCGATTTGGACATGGAATCCGATGCTGTTGAGGACATCTGTGGAGTTTGCAAGGGCGATGGCACTTCGTGCACATTGAAGGAAGGCACTATATCAATTCAGGCGCAATCAAGTTCGTAATTTTTTGTATTGAACTCTTAGAAAGTTTTTGCTATAGACTTGGATAACTTGAAAAATTAGGTCTAAAGAAAGTTATAGATGTGCCCGTGGAAGCTAAGAACATTCGAGTTGAAGAAGCGGAACCAACGAAATCACGAATAGTCGTCAAGAGCAAAAATACACGAAATGTTTTGATCGATGGGTAAAAGTATTTCATTTCTTTTTTCGATAAAATAAAAATCCTACGTGTCTCTAAAATCTTAGATGTATTATTTCAGGAATCGATTAGGAATGTTTGACGTTCCCGGATCAAAGGCGTGGTTGGGGATGATACGAGGGAAACAAGAAGCCCTCAATATACCGGGACCAATTACAGAGGAGCTCGTAATACTGGTAAATGTGAATGAGACCTCTCTGAAGTTGTTTTGGTACTGGAGTTTACTCAATTGCTTCGTGTCTGTCTTGCTGGGGGTTTAGGTTTATCCGAAGGAAAACGTGACACTCAAATATTCATTGGGTCTACGAGAAGAGAAGGCGAGAAAGCCGGAGTTCGATTGGGGCTACATCGACTGGTCCAAATGCAACGCACCTTGCGGTCCCGGCGAGGAGGTTTCTACACCTCGTTGCATAGAAAAAATTAACGGACAAGTAGACGATAGTTTTTGTAAGAACATCACAAAACCAGACGTTAAGATGAGACCTTGCAATCAGGCATCCTGCGTTCCGCGGTTAGTACTATAAAAGATTGGAGAAGTCTCTGATCGTGGTTGATCGTCACATCGAGTCACTAACCAGTTGTTTTCGGCAACCTTCTCCACTACGCACAATGAATTTTTATTCTGAAGTGGGATCAGGTTAATTGCTGCAAACTACAATATAAGAAGAGTCAAAGAAAGCGCTTATGATGTTCTTTTAATCGATTGGCTTGTTAAGATAACTACCGCCTTTTTAATGTTACAGATGGATGATTGGTGACTGGCAAGGTTGTGTCCCGTGTACTTCTTCGTGTAAGAAAGTACGGGCAGTCAAGTGTATTCGACCTGTTGGCCATGGAGAACAAGAGGCGGATATCATCTCCGACAGTTTTTGTCAAGGACCAAAGCCGAAGGAAACGGAAGTTTGTAACTATCGAATTCGACGGTGCGAGAACGCTAAGGGAGAAAGGGACTCAAGAGAAGATCATCATTGCATCCCGGATTTGTTCAACAGTACATCAGATAATGAATCTTCAATGTTTGGAGGAAACGAAGATTTGGGAAGAACTTCGAGAAAACGTATCTTCGACAATCAGAATGAAGATGATCGACGGGTTGATGCAATTGGCAATAAGATGGACTCTTTCAGAGGGACTTTGCACTCGTCGACTATTAAAAAGAGAAAAGATAAGCATGAAGATAACGTAGTCAAAGTGAAAAAAATTGATAAGGGAGAAATATTCGTGGACAAGGAGGATCTTAAGAATCTTACTTTGACGATTATATTAGAACGGGATGAGGATAATAATGTTGTAAATTTTCCGAAAGACTTCAAACCTCAACCACCGGAGAATGTGACAGATTTTACGCTCGCCGGTATGGATGCTGTAAAGTATATTCAAAGGATACAGGACGAGGCTCGTACGACCTCGGAAATTCCTACCCCTTAGACCCCGATCAGCCGATATACTAACGAGCGCGACATTGAATATAAACGATCAGCGGAGCATTGAGGATCTTCCAGTTTTTTAACAACTTGCCACTCAGTCCATCAAGTGCTTAGCTCTTATATTTACAAAGTGTATTTCTCTTTTTAATAATAAACTTGTAGCACATACGTGGAAGAATTAAACGTAACGTTTGTTAAGTATGGAAGTGTTTCAGTCACTTTCAGATTTGGATGTCGGCGTCGGCGTCGACGTTGCATCATCGTCGATCTTATTTGGAGATGCGTGGGAAGTGCCATAGTCGCTGTCACGTTCCGGATCCGTGTTATTATCTTTGACGGAAGCCGAAACGCTATCAGTATGCGTCAGCTCTTTCAGAAGCTTTACAGCTTGCAAACCTTTATAGACCTTTTCCTGTCTTGTATCGAGTCCCATGGGCACAGAGTCGCCACTTTCTTGAAATGCTAGGTCTGACAAATTTGACTTCAAAAAATCGT
Source organism: Trachelus stipa (assembly GCA_036026315.1). Classification (NCBI taxonomy): domain Eukaryota; kingdom Metazoa; phylum Arthropoda; class Insecta; order Hymenoptera; family Cephidae; genus Trachelus; species Trachelus stipa. The sequence continues at coordinate 20,439 of JAYRCB010000168.1, forward strand.
CTCTTAATGGCGCTTGAAGAAGTATAATTTGGTTGGTAGGTGCATGGTCCTTTATAATGGATCCTGGCTTTGGAGTGGTGAACCTCTTTTCGCGTTCGTTTTCCACATCCTTTCCCGCTTCTCTCTCGCACGTACGCTTTCGTTTATCTTCTTCGCCACTAACAATCCACTCATGTATCAAGTGTCTAAAATCTTCAGCCACGTTTCTTTTCTCCGACTTCGAGTTGTCTGTTTTCTCAAGATATCGGGCCAGGCCCAAATCAACAAAATTGTCTATCATTCTTCTTTGTTCGTCCAATGACAGCGCACGTGCTTCCGGCTTCACTGATACATCTATAAATTTTTCGGAATTCCGAGTTTTCTTGGCACAAATTCTCTTGCACGGTCTCTGCCCCACGCATTCTTCGCTCTGCTTCGGAACTCTGCCTTTACATGCATTCAAATTTGACTGCACATCGTCACCACCCGGATGTGCTGCTGGTTTCACGCACTGGACCTTTCGATGTTTTGTGCCATTCTTACCACCGCAAGCACTGCACTTGCTCCATTGACTGACTCGCCACCTATTCCCGAAAAAAGAAAAATATATACACTTACCGCACTGACTACTTAAATTTTTTGAAGAAAATTCGAAAACTCTAAAAATCCCCAGAACCTACTTCGCACCACAAGGTTTCTGATTGCAAATTTGACTCTTTGATTCTGGTCGTGAGATCGACTGACAGTAACTGGGGCTTACTTTTCCAGCTTGCTGCTCGATGCAAGTCGGCTCGGAAACCTAGAAAACAGTGAGTCGCCAATGCAAGTAGCAAGATAAATTATATGCGAATGCACTAACTTCTTACCTTAGTTCCTCCGCCACATTTAGCATCACAGGGCGACCACTCGACATAGTCCCATAAATACTTAGGCGTGTACGAACTATTTGCAGTTTTTACGTAGTACTTGTAAGTAATACCGGGATTCGAATTGGGATCATAGAACGTATACTAAAACGATAAAAAAAAGTTGGTCACTTTCAAACTCCAATTTAACGGGTTCAGGTACCTGCACTTGCACATCCTCCGTGATCGGTTCCTTTATTTGAATTTCCTCCTTCTGAGGCTCGGTATGCGTATATACAGCAAGTGCCCCTGCACATTCATATTCTCCGTCTCGCTGTTCGACACTGTTGAAAATTTTGTAAGATTTAAAAAAAATGTCATACTTCTCGATTAATAGACCTCATACGATCATACTTTTTCCCGTTTAGACAGTATTTGTCATCCTTTTCGTATTTAAGTGCCAACGTGTTTCCACTGCCTTTCTTTTCGGCAACATGTATGCTACGACTTCCTTTTGGAATTGTCACAATTTTCACGTAACCTATCCAGAAGAAGCGTGAAGACATTTCATATGGATGTTCAAGATTTACATTGCCCAAAAATTGCCCCAAGTTTTCTAATAGAGTAGAGGTTTACCGCGACTACCCGTCTTTGTGAATTCACCCTCTACCGGAGTACATTGTGAACCGTCTCCTTTGCAAACGCCACATTGATCCTCTATGGTATCGGAGTCCAGTACCCAGTCGCAGCCGACTTTCTATAAAAATAACCACGACAATACACAGATAATTAGAGGATCGAGTAACGATCAATGGTAACGTACCCTGCACACTCCGGAAACGCACATGTGATACGTTCCTCCTTTACATGGCGTTCCATCCTCCGCGGTCGGTGAAAGTTTAACAAACGTATTCTTCTCGTTCGTGCAGTAAAGTACACATGGATTTTCATCCTCCGGCATAAAAGGTTTCCACTGATGAAGTCCATCGGCTAATACTTTTTTTGTATCATATGATGCGCACTGGACCGCCCGGAAAGGTGGCTTTGTCGGGTCGCAGGGCTGTGACGCGATTAAAATTGAGTTCAGTGCATCCAATGAAAATAACCTCTTTCGATCAGAGTAACCTAAAGATAAGTACCGTAGTGTTGCACGTGGTAACCTTCTTTCTGTATCCGATACAGTATCTCCCGCCGTTTGCCGGCGATGGCTTGTCGCATTCTCTCTCGGCGGATTTGATCCCGCCCCCACAGGTCCTTGAGCATTCGCCCATCTGACCCCAGTCACCCCAACCACCGTGAACGGCCTTAGGTCGAGAGCCCATCTCCACGCACTTCTTTCGAATGCACCACTGATATCCACCGAGAAATAAATTAAGTTATGCATCTCCTGCGAAATGGGACTTTTCCAACTGCGCGAACCTTATTCTCTCCACATTTGGTCCCTTCGGCAGCTGGAGCTCCTTTCGAGGAGCACTTCGTTTCCTGCGTTTTGCACCATAACGCTTCGCATCTGTCAACCTAACGGAGCAGGAAGCAAGCATGCAACGCAAGCATTGTGGAAAAGATGTGCACGTCAATGATCTGGTGATAATTACTGATCCGGCATGGCAGAAAGATGAGCCAGGATAGTCAAGGTTACATTGAAACTCTGCGTCGTACATGGCACCCGGCAGCATGTTGGGCAGTTTGTACCTCTCTGGTGGATTTTTAGGATCATTGTTGAGACACTCGCCCAGACCGCTACTGCATGGAAAATTGATAATCGTGTGTCCAATTCTATTGGGTATCATGTAAACTCTGAAAGTGAAATCTTCTTACTCCAGAAGAGTCGTGATAAATTTTTTACTGCATGGCGACCATCTAATGGTGTAAATAAATACGGTTGGCGACATAACGAAGTAGCTGTCGTCCTTAGAATCCATTTCTTTGCAACCGGAGATGGCCTCCTCGTCGTGAGAACATCCCATTCTGTTGCAATGGGCCAAACCAACAAGAAAGTAATTAAGAAGGGGATTTCTAGGTGGAAACTAAACGGTAGAGTGATTAATTGCAGACATACACATGGCCAACTTCATGAGTTATGACGATGCCTAGTAAGAGCCCTGAATCCTCGTTGATGCAGGCAGCCTTAGGGGGATCACAGGCCGCTGCTACGAAGGCCAGACCGAGAAGATCGCAGGAAGTCGTCTCCGCGCAAATGTCGTGTCTTAATACAAGAGCGAAATGTGAAGAGCAATAATAGCTGAAACGTAACGAGTGGACAGATCAGTAATTAATACCTTGTGACTAGTACAGCAATATCATAATGATTCGGATGTTCGTGATCTTTCGGATTCATTTTTTCGGCCCATTTTGCGAAGCTGTCGAGTGTCTTCTCAGCGTTGGGACTGATGTGCAAGTCTATCTATACATTAAAACACGAAGGTGTAGAGTGATGGGAAGTATCGATTGAGATAAAGTTACTATTAAAAGAGATATAAAATTCGGCGCTACCTCGTCCTTTTGCATTTCTAAGTAAATGATTCGCACAACGATGACATCTATTTGATTACCAGTACTACTGTCGTGATAATAATCCGACACCATATTCATTATTGTGAGCAAGTACTGCTCGTAGTTGCTCCCATTGTGATAATCGAGGAATTTTCTATCTGCAATTAAGCCTATTTCGATGTAGCGATGAATGCTGTGAGTACTGGAGGCCACGGGGGCTTTCGGGTCTGCTCTTTTCGAAGTGATGCTATTAGTCTTGGCCAGACGTAGCTGTCTTTTGGCCAATTGTTCCGCCCAGGCAGACTCCCACTGGTCTGCGAAGGTAAAACACGCCCGTCAATTAGACAACCTACGCGATTCACCTTCCTTCCCTCATGCATTTAGTCTTGCATTATTTTATTATTCATTCACGCGAGATCCTAACCATCAGTTCCGCAATGTCGTTTAGACATTTTTTTAATATCGGATTGTTTCTCATGTGGTGCTCCTCTTCTGTAGACCATGTGCACGTGCTGACCATCCGTGGCTGGTTCCGTTTCTTCTAGCGGCTCAATAAAGTATCGTCCTTGATTGGTTTGTACATAGCCGGCCTACACACAAGGTTTCTGGATTACTCTAATACGCAAGTAAGATTTCAAAAGAGATAAGGTTGCTCGCGGATTCACCGAAAAAAATCATTAGTCAGCACATCAACAGGGGGTTCCGTGAGCACATAAGCCATGGTGTTTCAGCATAGGAAATGTTTCGATAATTTTGGGTACTATGTATAAGTCGATGCGTGGGTGAGCATATACCAGTGCATATGAGGGGTGGAGAGAAAGAGAGAGAGACAATATTTATTATACTAGGGCAGAGGTCCTATAAGTATAAATGTAAAAAGTATTACAATACAATAATTAATTTAAAATATAATATAACAACATAAAATAATATGAAATATAATATAACATATAATATAACATAACGGTGCTCAAACTAAAACGGTATGCCGATAAAAGATTAAAGCTAAATTACAAATTAAGAAGATAGGCATGCAACGCAGGACTTAAAGGGAGATAGTGTGGATTTCATACGAATAGAAACTGGCAGTTAATTTCAAAATTTAACCCCGGATACTAATACCGAATATTGGAAAGCAGAGGTGCGACAAAGAGGATAAATTAGGTCGGTAGGATGTGACCGTGTCGCAGGTGCAGACGTAGGTCTGGATGATATGGACTCGAGTTGGCGCGAAATAAAAGTAGGTAACTCTCTCTCTCCCTCTCTCTCTCTCTCTCTCTCTCTCTCTCTCTCTCTTTCTCTACTCTTAGAATTCTTCTACAAAAATCTTTCCAGAAAGATAGTATACACGATGGTAGGATCAAAATCGAAATCGAAATCAAAATCGAAAAAGAAGAAAAAACGTTTGGGCTGGCCTTCTAATACTCACTACACCATCGCAGAGCGACAGGGCCGCTCTGGAGTTTTGATGTCCCTTGACGAAGCCTCTGTAATGACATTGCTCATCAGGGATCCTCTTGAACCGTAACGCATCATTTAGATTGGTGGAGATCCCGGCGCCACGAGTTTCCACAACCATATCGGGCGAGATGAATTCACGATGGGGTTGCAGTTCCACATGGTGATCGGCGCCATTAAAGGGAAGCACCAAATGTAACTTCTCTGAGGGTTCATTCTCATTAGCTGATCTACGTTGTCGCGTTTCGGTGTCTCGTCGGTCGTAGAACTTTGGCAAGGAGAACGTGTGGAAGCTGCCATCCTCGAAGACTTTTCGTGGAATCAAAAGCTCTGGGTCGTGGACATTGCGGGAATACCTGTCTTGATAGAATTTCATTCAATGTTTCATTGAAATCGATCATTGTTAGAAGAAAAAGTATCACCACCACTTGACACAAGAAAGACTGTAAATAAAGACGTAGTTACAGGTAACTCAATTGTCAGTTCAAACGCTGGTATTCGAATTTGAAAATCTTTCTTCTATCTCGCCATTCAGTTACAATGTTTACAGTTCTTTCCTATTTACATTTGCGGAAGAGGAAAAATGTGAGTGGTCGCGAAACGGTTCTCGCATTAATGGGATACGAAGTACCATCAGCACTGCGAAAATCAAAGCTTAAGAAAAATAACAAAATAACAAGAGACACAGGGTGTAATTAAACATGAAGAATAGCGACTGTGCGTCATCCTTCTTAGTGTCTCGTAAAGAATCTATTTTTCTATTTTCTTAATCGAAGTCGAATTACCCTAAGAAATGCAATGAACGAAACGGCAGAATAGAGTCACTATCGCGTTGGTACGCCAAAACACCAAGGCCCTTCCTCGAGCGGATTTTTATATTTTCTGGTATTGTCGTACTCGATTTATTTCACATAAAAATTGATAGCTAAAGCAGCAAGAATAAAAGCAGAAGAATGCAAAGGCAAATGCACTCACCTACCATGGAGAACGTTCCCTGGGCTCAGTGGATACCTGTCGAGCATGTTGCCAGTGAACCCAGAGGCAGCCTGGAGAACACTATAAAATGTCAAAAGCGCAAATCCTTCTCTCATAACATCGAATCGAAATGGAGATGAGGTTGTCGAAATAGTGACGAACAAAGAAACGTCAGAAATGTTTAGCGTGACAGTCGGATGGCTGACAAATTTTCCGGAAGCACGAGCTTTGTTTCACGTGCGTGGTCATATGTGCGCTCGTTCATGAGAAAAGTGACGAGCGACGAAGAGCAGAGTTGCCAGGCAAACCGCAGTACCGCAGACTGCGGCAGCCGCCGGTACAGAAACTGCTAATCCTTCACAGAGAGGCTCTTTCAACCACGAGAATAACCTCCTGTTTGGGTTTCGTTCCAAGCATACATAACTATACACGATAATATGCCGTGCATCGACTATGCCCCTACATATCCTACAGGATGTGGCATATCTGCGGAATATTCTGTCTCTTCCGTTTCAGCGAAAAAGTATTTCTGCCAGGAACCAAATTCGACTTTACTTTCGAATGTTCTCATATCGTTTCGCGTCGCGTATATAAATATATGTATACATATATACCTGGTGCACTAAGCAGTATTCGTAAATGCCGCTTCATTACTGAGACATTAGATATTTAACTATTCGACAGAATTTTATGATATGTAGTGTGCATTTCTTTTAAGGTGATACAATTTCCGTAACAGCGACACATGATGTCGACGTCAGGAGTACCAACGTGTAGCGTCAATTTCGCTGCTCTCGAGTACAAGTGTATCGTCCTTTGGCTTTACCTTCAATGTGTTACGACACATTATAGTACATTAAAACGGCTTCAACAAAAGCGCCTCTAATAAGATATTTTATATAAATCAAGATGTTACATGATCGACCTTTGAATAAAATTGGGTTAAGGGAAAAAAAATTGAACGTCGTTCTTACTATTTTCCAGATGTCGGACCTTATCTACTTCAGGTTTTTTCGTATTTCGCTGGGCAGCATTAGTGGCGTCATAGTGACGCTTGAATTCGACGTTGAACGGTACAGTCAATGATTAGAGCATTGATCGCGAGACGCTGGCTTTGTATATTTCTACTTTGGATAAGCTAATAAATCGAACTTCGAGCAAATATAGGAAAGGTCGCGAAAAATTTATGAGAAGGAATTATTTTGTTGCTAGAGTGCAATCTGAATCAATGTGAGTGATAAATCACACACTAATCTCGTATGAGTAGGAAAAAATGTGAGATTTGTCGAAATTTGTAATACGGCTGGATCGATGAGGTGTCTCTGCCAAAATGACGACAATCCCTTGTGGTTCGAGAATCACGGGTCACAAATTGCATTGACATGGACTTGAGTATCGGCAGAGCCTCAAGTAATGGACAGCATCTATGCCCAATTATCCGTTTTGTAATAAGAGGCGCATTAGTGATGTTAAACAGCCGATGACAGCGATTTCGATTCCGTCGAATCGTTTGAATTCTAACCACTATTTACGACCAAAATTACAGATTTTACATACTCAAGTCTAAAGTTAAGATTAGGACAATCAAAATCTTAACCCTAATCTTAAGTTCTCTAAAAAAAACTCTCAATCTCTTTTTCTCTCTCCTGCTATCTTTTGGATCATTGTGTTAATTGCGTATTAGTATCGTGCCGATCATTTGAGATAATTTCAAAGGATAATTATCCAAGGATACGGAAACAATCGAGCCATGTGGTTATAGGTAAAACATTGTTTGCAATTAATGTATAGCTGTACTAGTTTATGGCTATATTGTTGTCCTGAGATCCTGACATTCAGATGAAATGTGTATTGAAGTATATTTTAAATGTGCTTCACACCAAAAGTTCCGGTTAATCTAGGAGTCGGGCAGGCAATCTGCTAGTTATTCTTGATATGCAAGTTTGTCGTAGCTTCGAGAGAAGCTACTGTAAACAGATGTCAGCTACGAGATGGTGAGGTCATTTCGATCGATACCGAATGGTAAAGTGGTGGTATCCGACTGCATGGAATAAACCGGAGCTTTGTACGGTTACAAACAAATGGACAGGGCGTTTTAATTTTATGTCCGGGATTGAACGTTCGTCTTCTGATCATCGATAAATTAGCTTCAACTTCTTCTCTTGCTATTTCGCAATCCTTTATCCATTGTACGGTGCACTGAATTAAAGAAGGTTTTTTTTTATTTTTTTTTACAGATGGCATTTTCTAACTCCTTGGGAAAAATTCGATTATCGCAACTATAAAAGCGTTCTCAGATTAATCTTGAGATCGCTCGCTTTTTAAGCCCGACAAACGTAAAGGAGATTGAAGAAGAATGTGTGCGTGTCCCGGGATTCGGACGATCGTCGTGACCACGAACACCTGCTGCCTCATCGAAGCAGTCGAATGGTCAACTGGCGACAAAACTTGCCGGACGGAAACGCGCTCGCGTGGGTCGATCCTCCAATTTTGGAATAGTAGCCTATCTGACTGGCTGGCTGCTCGTATGCCTGCCTGTGACCACCTTCTCAGTGGGCTGCGAGAAGGCAACGCTGTTGGTATCGACGGTGGTCATTGTGGCGGTGGTGGTGGTGGTGCTGGTGGTGGTGGATCCACTACCAGCGGTGGCGGCAGCGGTAGAAAGGGGTCCACCGAGGGGAACTAGTCTTACCTAGATCAGCCGAGTCGCGGGCGTCAGAGGTAAAGAAGGAAGTTCAAGTGGTGAGAAAGAGAGGAACGAGCGTACTTGGAACGAGCCGAGAGCGGCGTTTCACGAGGAGAGGCTAAAAGAACCAATAGAGTGAGAAGAGGAGAGAAGAGAAGCGACCGCCACCGCCACCGCCACCGCCACCGCCGCCACCGCCGCCGCCACCGCTAGTATTGTGATGGCTATCGTTGCCGTGACTTCGAGGACCACGAGGTCCACGCGCAGCATCCAATTCCTGGATGTACTTCGTCATTGATTTCTGTATGGATCAGAACAACATTCCCTAAGCAAGCATCATTCGGGGATCAATATTTGTCCACGCTGTGCCTGTAATTTTCATTGCCGTTTCTATAGAAGTAACAGTTACGTCCGTATGGCGCATTATATTGTGCAGGATGTACAATGTGTTTTTTAAATATAAAACAGTAAAAACAACAAAGTACCTACGTAAGGACATTATTTTGAGATTTCGGTGATTCTTTCCAAGTGCATCTGGTGTTCGTGATCATCTCGGCTGACACATTCACACACGCACCTGCTGTCGCATTGAGGATCTTCCTCTCGTAGACGAACCAATTCTAATGAGCATCCGCATCCGGTACGTTAAATTAGACGTTAGAAAGAATTTACTATTCGAATGATTTCTCGGGAACTATAATAGTACGTGGAAGGCGCGACACGCTACAGCACTAGTAAAATACTAGAACGTTGAAATGCTTTCGCGCTGTCTGCGGAACTCGTGGTGCTGTATAAATAACGTGCGACGGCGGTATGTGAATTTCCAGTGGCAGGTATCCACTCAGAGTAACTAGACTTGTTTTTCCATAAAACAGAAAGTACAGCCTGTGGAAAGAGAGCAGCGGGTGCTGTGTTCCATGGATCAAGGAATCATCTCATCACGATGTTCTTGAACTTTAATATATCATATAAAGGTAGCCACGAAATTCACGCTATCGTTCCAGTATGCGCGAGTCGTGTCATAGATAATTAAAAATTGGAAACCGCGTTGTACCGGCTGTATTGCGATCTGTAAGCTTTTCCTTAAAAAAAAGTTTAAAGAAGATTGGCTCAAAGGCACTGAGCGACAGTACTGGCCGTAATTAATTTCGATTCATAAATAACCTTTCTCGTTCGATCTATCACTCGGAGAACAATGAGAGCCGTAAGAGAGGGCAGCAACGCCGGCGCCACGCTCGCATGCCAAAGTGCCCCACATAAATCACACATAAACATTTACCTGACAACTCGGTTCGAGTTAATGTTTCTGAGACAGTGACTGGCGGACCGTCCGCTGCGTTTACATTTTTTCATGATCATGCGGATTTACATGAACATGGAAGAGAGGCGGAGAAAGGGAGATTGGAAAAACGTTGAGAGAAACCGACAAAGGTAACAGCACGCTAGTGCACGAAGTGTCGGAGCGTCGGTTCTAGCTTCGACGACAAAAGCATCCTCAACGTTGGACGAGATAATTTCATCTGCAGATAAAACGATTTCGAAGATGCTCAACGTGCTGCATATAAATCTTGTGGACGTAAATATTAACCTGGGAGAACTAAAATTCTCTTCTCTCGAAGATCGTTCATTACTTTGCTAGACTGAAATTTCTGTCTTGCTGCGGTGATTTCCGGGAAAAATAAAATCAGCAACTTTATCGACTCTCATCTAAAATATCATTTCGTTTAGCAAAATTTCTGTGCTGAAATGCATACGTTAATCTGAAAGCTGCTGTAAACTTTAAAGCCGCGTTCACATTTGTTCGCGTTTCCCTTGATTTTCGTGTTTCGCGTAATTGTTTTCGTTATTGATATGGAATCTAATGTACAGGCTTAGTTTTCGTTCTTCTCTCGCTGCCACGGAATGCCTAGCACGGCTGGTTGTAGAAGTCATGATCAGTTTTGAAAATCGGGTTTCAGGTAAAGAACGAAAGAAAGCAAGAAAAAGACGAACAGACGAAAAAGAAGAGAAACGGTAGAATCGCCGAGGCGCCACAGTTCACCCATATGGATATTTGCCTTCTCTATTGACTTCTGTGTCTCACAAATCGACGTTCTGTCAGTTGAATCGCGCCTTATTTTCCTGGACTCAGTGCTTTCGAGAGTGGTCTCTCTAGGAATTGCGCGTTTTTGACTGCGTTATAACGCTAGCTACCTAATCTCGTGCTTCCTATGCGATTAATTGGTACTTTTGCTTTACGACCATTTTGAATAAAACGTTACACACTAGGTTACAATAGATACCGAATAAGCTTCTCCTCTGAGATCAGTTCGGACTTTGCGAGTCGTGAATCTCGAGTTATGACTGTACGCGAGGGAAATCGCTCCGAGAAAATCCTGATGAGTTCATGACTAACAGGACTATTAGCTAGTCGATTACACCACCCTGGAGATTGACTTAATCTCGTTTGGGCCGTAGGTAAAATGCCAGGGAAGTAGAAGGATGAACAACCATAAGGTTCCTATTCGCATTGCCCTGCTAGAAAGGATGCTGTCGAATATGTGGTATTTGCTGATCTTGCAAGCTGCCGCTGTCTACGCCATCCCGGAATTACAGCAACGACGACTTCCCTTAAGGGGTGAGTATCACTGCAATTATTCACTATTTCCTTTTTTAAAGATCGTTTTTACGTTGGACTTCTATTACTACTTTTTTGGTAGTCTCCTTGACTATTTCATGCTTGGGAATTTGGGTGAGATAACGTCATTATGAATTTGCGGCTTTCACTTCCCATCATTCTTAGGAGTGTCTGGCGAAACAGTGCGGCTATGCCAAAAAATTAATTATGACATTTTCTTTTCTTTTTTCGAAGAAAGTCGAGAAGTGGTTAAATTAGTTGTTAATTCAATTTACAGACAATCCTCAATTTACAATAATACTGAAGAGATTTTTTTAATCAGTATCTCGTTAAAAGCATTTATTCCAATAGACGGAAATTGTTGTAGGAAAGCTGTTTACGCAGCATTATCATCACGGTGCGTTCAGTACGTTACTGCAAGTAATTTGTTCTTTACTCTTATAATCATCTCGATGGCTTGAAGAACATTATAAAAGTCTATCGTCATTGTCGCACTAGACATAAAGTAATCATGTACGTTATATTCCAAAATTATATTATATACATATACGTATACACATATGTGTGTACATGTCTCGAAGAAAAATGGAGAGAACAATTTTCGTGCATCATTTCGGAAGAGCATTTATGTAGACTCGTTAAAAAGAACTGGCCGCGATGTGACTAACTGCGTGATGGTGCGTGGGTGCCATGTAATAAATAATGTATACGCAGGTAATCACCTGTGTGCGTGCACGCACGTATTCTTGGCCCAGAAGTACGTGGGCACGCTGTCAATGGACCAATCGTGTCTTCTTTCAAGCGCAATGAGTTTAACTCGCTGATGCGATATTGCGTGGGGCTGCTTGTCTGTCTGAGATCTGAAAACCTATCAGGCCTCTTTGCCCCCTCATCCCTTTGTCTTCTTGCCCTGCCCGCAATCTCCGAATAAGGCCGTGGAAGTTGGCACTTCTCTAGCGGAGAAAAGGACTAACAGTCGGACGAGTATACAATAGAGATCTAGTAGAGAGACGGATCAGAATTCACGTCTGCAGTCATAAGATCTCTGTTCATCCATCGACCGATAGATGATTTTTCCGTTCTTCTTTTCTGAATTCTTTGTTTTTTATTGTGCGACCAAACTTCAGTGGGGCACGAAGTTGGCGAGGCGAGGGCGTTCTTCGGTTCTTCGTCGCGACAGAGATGATTCGGCTCGGCTCCATGGCAGGAACGCGTCTCGCGTCTCAGAGTGTCTAGGCGAAGACCGCAGCTTGAACTGCCAAGGTGAGCCAGATACACGACATCCTATTTAATCTCATTGAGTCTGGCGACGCCGCTACTGCCGCTGCCGTTGTCGGCATCGAACGATCGTCTGTGCCCTAGAGGGAGACAGATACAGAAAATTGTGCGTAGTTCTCATGCACAAGGAAGCAACAACGAAAATAACTGAAGAAATATCTTGTTTCCTCAGTTTATTTGATGCGTCGCTCCTTCTTTACGTTCGCCTTCTGTCGACATTGTTTTCGTGATAATCAAATGGTACTTGAGCGTTCGAGCTCATCTCATGAGTTTGCGCGCTTCACTTTGTTAGCTTGAAAACCACCACTTTCTCCCTTTACTGTTCCGACCATCGCTCCTCATTCCTGGCATAGGAGGCATGTATCTCTCTCTCTCTAACTCTCTCTCTTTCTCTCATCTCTTGCATCTTTCAAGTTAACGCAGTTAAGGGTGTCTCTCGTTGAGCCCTCGCTCCTGTCCGAGCTCCTTGGTATCCAGCAATCTCTCCTCTTTCCATTTTTCTTCGTTCTGCGGTTGGCAGCATTATTCTCTAGTACAGTTTACAATTTTTGACAGTGCCCGTTACCGTTCCCCGTAGTTGCGGTATAGAAGTTTGGATGAGAAGCCCAAGTGTATCTCTGTCGGAAAGAGAACAATGTGTTGGAATTTTAAAACCTTCTTAAGTCTTCGTCAATATAAATCAACGTTGTTGGCTCACGAATCTCTTAGATTATTCATTGGTATCCTGCAATCAGCACCAAGTATTTTTTTTTCTTCGGTGTCGTGATCTCCCTCGTACATATCTTTACGTCATTTGGCATCGATGTCTCTTTTCTTCAGCAATAAGTACCTTCACAAGTGCTTACTCGTTGACTTGACTAGCGTTACGAGTTCATATCCGTATGGTGCAATCCCTCTCACGACCTTCACGACGATAATTCCTCGCAACTCTTTAATATAAAGTATATAAAATTCGCTAAGCTTTTTCATGACACGTAGTAGTTATCATTCTCACTGCTTCTTAGAAACAGTTTGCTTCCTTCGTATTTCACCAGCCGTCCGAGTCGTTCAAATACGTAATGTAGGTATCGGACTAAGCGAAGAAAAGTGTGTAAATCGTAGAAGGGCGTCATTAATCGGATATCGACAGACTGAGAAGGATTAGCGCGTGGGCATTAGCAAAGACGCGATTGAAAGGCGTGACGCAATAGAATCGGGGTGTGCTGCTGCTCCGTTAGTGTCACGAAACAATTGCTTTTCTGCTTATCAGTTCGTTACGCATTATTAATTGTTGTCCGTAATTTGGAGTTTTCGGATGTCTCATTTTTCTATCTTGATCTCGGTCTAGTGGGATTCTAAAGAAGTGTGCGCTCGACACGTCGTAACCGCGAAGCTCCAAGTCCAGTTTCCTGCAGACAGGCTGAAAGGCGAATCTCTGACGTCTATCCGGTCCCTGATTGGCCGACCTGCTTCCGTCCGCACGTATATTAAATTACTGCATTTACGAGGAATAGCAGCTGGACACGATTAATTAGCGGCATGTAGCATTACCCACTCGCTATCGTAGTATTGACTCGATATCAGGGAGCCAGCATACTGATATCTTATGGGGCCGCATAGTGCCTACCGAGTCCAACAAGTTTATAAAGTATGTGAATCGTAAAATGTCACGCACACGCGCAATCGATCTCTCTTGCGTGCCGCATTAACAAAGGTGTGGACAATAATTAAGTTGTACGGCATGATTAATCGCCGTCTCTACTTGACCCGAGCCTGTTCCATCGCTCGCTCTCCGGGTGATTGTCGTGTGTATAACCTACCAACGGTGCTTACCGTCGGATAACTTGTCACCGTAAGATTGAACTGCCACGACCACATATACACACGTCTACTCAAAGTCACATCAATTCAAGTAACTTTGGTTTTGCATTGAAGAAAAATAATATAGAAGTGACCACACCTTTCTGATGCAATTAGTATGTTTGCAATACGTCGAAATCAAGTTGGACGCTAAATTCGTAGAATTCCGTGAATATGATGGAGTGAAAATTGTATTTTCAGGTACCGGGTACCTTGTAAGGCCGCGATACTAATAAGTCGGAATTACTAAAATCAAAGGGTTACGCGTGTTTGCAAGTTGACTAATTAATAACTCTGTACAGATCGCGAATAATTGCGTTAGGCAACGATACCGTATATCATCGATAGACTCTAATTGGCTAGGCTGCGTAAGCAGGTAGGAAGGTCGATAGGTAGGTAGGTAGGTAGGTAGCTTTAGCTAGCTAGGCACGTAGGCAGGTAGGCAGGTAGGTACTAACCTGCCTCCAGTCAAATGCGAACTCGAAGCGTTAAGCTGCATTAAACTGCGCTGGAACTGCAGAGTATCCTGCCTCGTGGGAGGTCTGCCTTCCAAGCGTTACGCTATTTCTCCTCCCGCAGTTAACCCTGGACTCCTCGACGATCTATTCTCATTGGACGTTCCACCATTTTTCTATGCTGAATGATAATGGGTTAATGATGATTATATACTTGGGCAAACCGCCATAGCTATAGCTCGGTAGTTATAGCTAGTTCTTCCTTCAGCATTGTGCAGAGAGACAGAAATAAGAAGAAGGAATGAAAGGAAGCATCGGCTGCGAAGATGTATCTTCGTGTAGAAATCTTAGCACCCGGAATCGTTATTACCCAATCCATATGTCGCGAGCGTGCTTGTCATCTCCATTGAAATGCGGCTCCGTGCGAGGCCTACTTCATTTTCACTTTCGAGATCAGCGCTCAAGACGGTTGGCTCTCCACGTGCTCGTTATAATCTTCTCTGTGCGAGATCGATCCGTCGGAATCTGATCTGTTGAGCTGAAAATCCTCCACGACTCCTCGCTGCCATAGGAATCCTAAATAGTGGCTATACTATACATATGTCTCTCTTACAACCCAATTTTTCTTTTTTCGGTTTGCTGTTGCGCACTGACTTGCATATTTTACTCCGTTTACCTTGTACGGTTATAGGTTTCTCCTTGCAGCAACGATCTATATGGTCGCTCTATATTTTATTGGAAATCGAGGGACATCGCGGAATTCCAGGAAATACAAAGTGTCGCTGCGTGAGACATATTAAAGATTCCTCGCTGATTATGAGCCTCTCTATTATGGTCCTCGTGGACACAACTACTACTCCCCGTTATGGTCCGGCAGCGACGTAGCGCCAGTTAACGGTACCAGGGATTGTTTACGACCCTATGGATATTCCAAGTCAAAACCAGATGTAATTGTCGAGCTGTTATGGTTCGTTGATCGGAACGACTTGTTTCGTAGTAGGAGGTCGTAGGTTGCTGCATACTGTTCTCCGTGGATAATTCCCGCTCCTGCTTCCCACTTATAGTTTATCCTTTCCGTTCTTCTCTCTACAAAGAACTTTCCAGAGGCACGAGAATCACATCGAGCATGCGCCTAGTCAACCGGTTATTTTTCCAAATCTCATTTGAGTTAAGTGATTTATTGTCATGGCAACGCGTTGACAAATAATATCAAAGGTAGGTAGGGGCTAGCACATTTGTCATAGTCAACGCGATTGAAGTTAATAAAGTATATAGCAATTTTGTCAGGTTATTCGATAAAGAATTAATTTGTATTGAATCCTTGCGGATATGGGTGGCCATGAATCAGGTAGAGCTTGATCCGGCGAGTTCAGTTACTTATAAAAAATGAGAGTTTAGGAAAAAGGTCAAACCGTTGATAACAATTTGACGTTACTCGTGTTCTAGAAACTTCTTAGAACACGAAAGTTTTGTGTAACTTTACGATTTGATTGAGAAGATCGTTTAAAGAAAATAGTAACTTCATTCGATGATTTTAATTGATCTTTGGCTGCGTATCCTACGAGCAATGAGCACGTAACACATTAACGATAGCACGATTACAGGACTCATTCATCGTTTCATACAGAATGTCAAATGCAAATTAAACTTGCTTGCCCATATACGCGTCTTACCACATCGAAATTAGATAAATCATGCTCAGTGCGATAATTAGCAATATTTATTATTTGGCACTTCTAGTTGCTAATTGACATAATAAAATTATCGCTTCATATCGCAACGTATTCCTATTACGTAAATTCCTGCCAATTAAAGTAATAAGGAGAGTAACGAGCGCGTCGATAAGGCATCGCCCCGCGTTCAGTTGTCCAGCATCCTTCTTCGAGGATCAAGTACCGGAGTATCGAAAGAGTCGTGTATCAAGAGCGGTGTCGCGGTATCACACGGTGTGTTCCTCGTGACGTTGTTATGCGTGACACGCACGAAACACGCTTGCCCCTCGTTCGAATAGCGGGTCAGGCAGGCAGGCAGGCCGGCAGACAGGCAAGCGAACTGCATGCACATTTAATCATAAGCTAATTGAATAGCGGACAGTCTATTCCCGGTTTGTAACCATCTCCCTCTTTCTCGATTACTCTTTCTGTACACGAACAGATACTAAATCAATGCGAAATAATCATAGACTGCTTTTAATATTCTATTTCGCGTTATAGAACCAGCTTATACATACTATATCATACTTTTCAGTGCTATCGAAATCAATCTCCATACCAGTAGAGGATTTTGCATTTCCATATTTCGATCATAATAACCTATCTACTATTGGGAAGATACATTTAACGAAGGCAAAATACACAATTAAGGAGCAAAGACTGACATGGGGAATTAAGTATTGCGTCATCTTCTGTTATAGGAACTTACACCCAGCGACTCTACGATCACGAGCATGAGATCGTGACACCGCGAAAGGTTACGCCGGAAGGTGAGTATATATCGCACAACGTGACCCATCACCACGACGAGGATGGCCCCGAGGTGCATTATCGAGTGGACATTGCCGGAAGTGAGTATCACCTCGAGCTGATAGCGGCAGATGACTTTATCGGACCGGGAATCCTCGTCGAGAGGCGGAAGCGAGATCTTCACGTGAGACATCGCCCGAAAGATCGGTCAAGTAAATGCCATTATCGAGGATTCGTAAGAAATCAACCCAATTCACGAGTAGCCCTTTCTGCCTGCGACGGTCTGGTGAGTTTCACGTATCATTTAATTATCGAATGCGTACTTGATATACTTGTTTCGTTCTCAAAGAATTTTGGGGATGCGAGGTGAGATAGGGAATATCGGAAATGCAGAGACTTTAGAAAAAGAAAAAAAAACGTAGATTAATTTCCAAGGACTCGGAATGGCTGGAAGTTAGGGGGAAAAAAATAGAAGCATGCATTAGCGCAATTTGCTCGCAGCTTCCAGGTAATGATTTAATTTGCCACGGCTTGGCAGATTTATGGCGGCGCACCTCGACGTTCGCGGACGTATCCACCTATTCACCTATCCAGCTAGGCGGTACCTATAGGTGTACTCTACCCTGTGCCGTAATACTGTAAGAGCGTATCCCATGCGCACGGTAGCGTTGTAACGTAGTACGAGTAGCATCATACTGGGTGTCCCAACATGCGGAATAAACCGACTGCGACGCTTGCGTTATAGACGCTCGAGTCTCACGCAATACTAAGTAATTGCTCAATTTTCCCCACAAACCTCCTGCAGATGCATATCACGCAGTGCAATCTGGAATTCTCATCCGACCTTTTATCCCCTTTAGCAATCTCGCGTGACAATGAAATTATACTCGGGAGGTTAATTTGATGGAACCTACCGATCGACTCTCTCGGCGTTTTGATTTGCCGCATGTTACCGACACCTCTTGAGATACAATCGAATACGAAAATAAATGTTTCGGCAAATGGTAAAATGTCGAAATGTTTACTGGGAAATGGAAGGTCGACGTGGATATAATATTGGTGTGTACCTGAAGAGAATCTGGGATACTGCACAGCTGGACGTGTCTACTAATTGTAAGGACGATCGCGTGGAGGATACTCTGCAGGAGCCCGTTACGGCGGCGGTGATGGCAGTGGTTAAGTGCACTGCAGTCATATGTCTTGTCGCGTGACTTCTTATTTCGAAGGGGGATATATACGGTCCCGGCTATGGATAATCCAAGGCACGGTGGCTTCCGCGTTTATGGAGTACGACAATATATCCTGGAAATTTAGTAATTCAAAATCGTCATTGGCAGGGAGCCAGAGATGTACACGATCCTTATCAGTACAGCATTACAGCAATCGACTGAGGCAATGAAGAGAGTCAACTCCAATTCGCAAGTGGGGGAATGAGTTCTTATCTTGAGGCACGTTCGACTTGCGACCGGATACAATTAACACATATTACCAATAATCGTTAATCGATAAATGGTATATTCTTTGCATGTCAATCCCATTAACCCTGATGTTAGTGTTAATAATTTTGTTATTCCATTTTGATATATCTTGTTGTACTCGTTTCGCCTTGTTTGGTGGGCCGTCCATTTCCATGGAGACTTCACTCTGCCAAGTGACTTCTTTAACAGCGCAGAAAACAGCGAGTTATAGTAGCGATTATGCACCGCCCACACGGGAGGTCCGGGCGAGCATTCTAATGACAGCATAAATCATTCGTTTCCCAGGAAGCATTTATCATCATCGAGATTCTGACCAGCATCCCGCTTTCTTCGTCGTTAGGATAGGGCCGGGACGGGGCAGCCCTAGTCGCCAAAAAATTCAGAGACGCAAGGCGTAGGCGCGCCATGGAAAGGCGCGTGCCTCTACTCTACGGGATTAAGGCCATTAACGTATATTCCTTATTTCGACTCGGGGACTCTAATGACGTTTCATTATCTGCATTGGATTAATCATTGCCAGTTTTCCTATGAATTTCTACGAATAGTCATTTATCTTGATTAAAGTGCGTCGAAAGTGGACACTCGTTAAAGTTATACATCAGCCGGGTGAAGCTGACGATAAAAAAGAAACACGAATACGCGAAGGGACGAAATTCTTAAAAGATGTGGAGCTTGTAGAGAAAAAAGAAAAACTGGAAGAATGCGCGAGGATATCCCGTCAGATTATTTCCATGAATGACAGTAGCCAACGTGTGAGCGTCCTGCAAGAATTGCTTTACTGATTCTGCTCTACCATTAAATCTCGATCGAACTAATATGTTTGTCGTGTTTCCGATCGGACACAAGATATTCGCGTGATGTCACTGTAGACTTTGGCACCATTAAAACATAACTCGAAATATGCATTAGCATAATTAGCCTTATGTAATTTATTGGTGTCTTAATCGTGGCACGATAAAATCTTCTTGGAAATAAGACCCAATCACTTTTTGCGAGCAGAGTCTTCGCCTACCACTCGTTTGCTCCGCATAGCTGTAAATTATTCTTCTCCAAGTGCTGCTATATTAATCGTCGTATCATCCAGTCACGTCGCTCCAAGATAACCACGCATACCATCCATTATACGGATATCTGAAGATGGCAACCAAAGTTTTTTTTATCATCAGCGATCTAATAGGTTTTAATCAGCATAACAGTTAAAGAATAGTAAAAGAAAATTGACGACAATCAATTT
Source organism: Trachelus stipa (assembly GCA_036026315.1). Classification (NCBI taxonomy): domain Eukaryota; kingdom Metazoa; phylum Arthropoda; class Insecta; order Hymenoptera; family Cephidae; genus Trachelus; species Trachelus stipa. The sequence goes on from JAYRCB010000168.1 coordinate 40,238, forward strand.
CGAAACTGTTCAGGTCGGCCTGAGCTCGCATTACGATTGTCAACATATTAAATGTGTGAATAATGATGCTTCATCGACCATTCGCTTCTTGCCTAAATAGTTTCTTCAATCTGTCCATGTTAAAATATATATATAATTTTATAAATAAATTATAATACATAAATATCTATCTTGTTACTGACGTCACATTACGCTCATCTCGCGAAACACGTACGAGTCAACGTGCCGCTATACACAGTGGCCGTATTGATACGTGTCCGTGTCCAGAGGTACGCATATCGAGTGGTAGCTTCCTTTTCCAATGATTCGAGATGAGCAATCGATGAAAATCTCATTTTTCCTGCGTAACGTGGTAAATCGGAGTAAACCAACGACATCAGGAACAACCATTAAAACAAAAGTGAAAACTAGAGCGAGAAAGTGACGTAAAATTCTAGTTAGTGTAACCTATTATATGTATTTACAACCTACTCAGCACGTAACTCCTGAGGGTCGATCGGAAATTGCGTACGAGCTAAGCGATACCGCTAAAAATGTATAGGATCTGGTTGCCGGGAATATAGAAAACTCCGGACTGAAAATACATTCAAGACGTAAACCTAAGGGTATCCCCTTAAGCTCCCCATTGGAACGTGTGTCTCGGCCTTACTTTTTCGGCTCTCGATATCGAATGGGTATCGAATGGATATCGAATGGTTCTCTGAAGGTTTCCCAATAGCTATGCTGCAGTATTTCGTGACTGCGGGTACTTTCTTTTTTTGGCTTCTGGCTTTTATCTCCGCGTCTTACCTATGACGAATTTTATTTTTGTCATTCAAAGCCACGTTATGTTACCCACTATGAGCGACATCGGATTGGAGCAAATCAAAATCAGAAGGGACAGTCGGTGCATCGAATATCGGCAACAAATCATTCCTTATATAGGGTCTCTAAGTTTGTGGTTAGCCAAAAAGAACAAATAACGCGTATGTGTCTCGGGCTATGCTTTGTCAGTTCTTTCTTTTTTGACTCATACCTTAAACGGTGTTCGGTTCTTTCCTCTATAGTAACTCGAATCGTTCAGCATTTCGCAGCGCCAAGACTGTGATTTTTTCACTGTCTATTCCGGGGTTACGCTACCTGCGTTCGTTCTTTGTCAAAGTAGAGGAATATCGCCTCGATATTATTCTTATTTTCTTTCAGTCATGTTCAACCCATACGCCCTGGAAATATAAAAATCAGTCGAGTAACCTGCGTGCAGACGGGTTTTCTTCCTGTTGCTCCTGTGATCCCTTTGATAAGGAGCCAGACACGATCGTCTGGCTGTCTACGAGTGAGCGATTGGTCGGTTTGTTCGTTAGTTAGCCAAGTTATTGTAGAGCCGGTTTTCTGTTTCAGGCGGGTGTTCTTCACGGTAAAGATGGGGAGTTCTGGCTGGAGGCAGTGACTACAGAATCGGAAGAATACAATCAAGACGGAAGACGAAGTGGAGGTGATGGCGACGAGAAGTATGCCAGACAAGGCGCCGCAACGCTTACGAGCGTGGCGGCAGTTGCGACGGCTCGCCCGCACCTTGTCTTTCGTCGCTCAGCCGCCGCCGAGATTGGCGCCAGTCGCAAACGCAGGCGGAAAAAGAAGAAGAAACACGAGAAGAATTGCGGCACACGTGGTGAGAATCAGTAGACACCTCGGTAATCGGTTACCTTGTTAAGGAACATTGTAAATCATCTGCTGTTTCCAAATATTTTCATAAAAACAATGTCATTCTCTATCCCTGCGCTTCGAAATCTCAAGATCCGACGTCATGAAATTCAGGTGAAAATTTTAGATAAGGAACAGATCACTGATTCATCATTTTACGTGATCCGCACAAGGTACGCCTAGTGAGACTACGTCGTACTTCACCTTTATTACGAAGGATAACTTCGTCTTACGGGATAGTCTCAAAGGAGAATGATCTTTCATGGATCATTTTTAGATCAGTTATGGATCCATTTCGTAGGCTGAAGTAATCCTCTGTAAATCCGAGCGTAATCTGCCGTGAAACGTTTAAATAACTTGAAGTACAGCAAGGTCTCACTGTAGGCGTGGCTGTGCGAGATTTTACATGGACCATGTAAAATTATCAATCACCGATTCGTTCCGTACCTCAAAATTTTTACCTGGGAATATTAGTGCGAGATTAATCTTTTTTGTGACAAACGACTTAATTGATTCTACAGAGCCACGGCGTCTGACGGAAACGCAACTCGAGTGGCAAACTCAGTCTGGGCTGGTACAAGTTCAGGGTCGCGGCCGTAGGAAACATCATCAGCCAAAACGGTGGCAACGTTCCAGGCGTTTCAGACGATCGGTTAGTCGTGCGCGACACGTTGAGGCTCTCGTAGTAGCTGACAGCTCGATGATGGCCTTCCACCAAGATGGCGATGTGGAAGTTTACCTACTGACAATCATGAATATGGTCTCGTCGCTCTACCTTGATCCGACTATTGGCAATTTCATCAATGTCGTCGTCGTCCGGATAATCCTCGTGGAGGAAGATGAAGCGGAGGTATGCGATGTGATTTAACTCGATCGTTAATTTGCTTAATGTCAACTATATTATTTCAGCAAGGACTGAACATCACGATAAACGCCGACAAGACGCTTTATAATTTTTGCAAATGGCAAGAAAAATTGAATCCGGCAGATGATTCTCATCCGAATCATCACGACGTGGCGATTCTCGTTACGAGGGAGGATATTTGCTCGAGAGCGAACACACCATGTAGCACCTTAGGCGTGGCCCACGTAGCCGGCATGTGTCAACCGGACCGCAGCTGCAGTGTCAACGAGGACAACGGGATTACCCTGGCACATACCATAACTCATGAATTAGGCCACAAGTAAGCAATACCCGTCGCTGCTTCCACACTGTCTCTGCCTGACGTTATTATTGAGACTTATCGCACCTCGTTTTCTCGCCTACAGTTTCGGCATGTATCACGACACTGAGAAAATTGGATGTAGCAAACGAGATGGCGATACTCTTCACGTGATGACTCCGACTTTTGAAGTGGATACCGTTGGTGTTGCGTGGTCACGATGTTCCCGAAGAGACATTACGAATTTCCTTGAGTAAGAAGTCGCCGCTTAACACTCATTCTCTGTTGACTTACATGTATTATAATAATTGCGTGTTTATCTTACACTCTCTCTGTTTCCAGTCAGGGTAAGGGAGAGTGTTTGGAAGACGAACCAGTGGATAACGAATATATGTATCCGGATTTACCGCCAGGTGCAATGTACAATGCAGAACATCAATGCAGATTGCAATTTGGCGTGAAGGAAGCCATGGTCTGCTCTCCATTGCAAGAGGTAATTTTAGAACTAAATGAAATGCTATCCGATTTTTGGATAATGCGTTGAAAGCAGTACGCGTCTCTCGTTCGTTTGACGCTTATAGATTTGCTCGAAACTGTGGTGCATTGTGGACGGGTCCTGCACGACAATGTTGCATCCCGCAGCGCCAGGAACGTATTGCGGTAAACATATGGTGCGTAGTCAATGTAATAGTATCGGAAGAAAGAGAGAGAAAGAAAGAGAGGGAGAATATTGAAAATATTGTCTTTTTGCTGGTCATTTCAGTGGTGCCAAAATCAAAAATGTGTATCGATGGCCGATCGACCCGATCCTATTGATGGCGGATGGGGCGAGTGGGGGGCCTGGAGTGAATGTTCCAGGACTTGTGGCGCCGGCGTCTCCATAGTTGAAAGAAAATGTGATCATCCGCAACCGGCACACGAAGGGAAATTTTGCATTGGGGAAAGGCGACGCTATAAAATCTGTAATACCGATCCCTGTCCCGAGGGAGCACCTTCCTTTAGAAGCATACAGTGCAGTAATTACAACGGCAAGGAATACAAAGGCAAAAACTACACCTGGCTTCCCTATTTCGAACAGAGTAAGAACAAACAGGGCCTCGTACAATGTATTATTCATTACTTGACTATTACCCCAGATCTCGTGATAACCTTTTTTTTTTGTTTTCTTGAAATTAATTACGCAGCTGAGCCGTGCGAACTCTATTGTACCGACACTGAGGAGAGTGTGATCGTTCCGTGGGGAGAAGCTGCGCTCGATGGAACACCTTGTAATGTCGGTACAAGAGATATGTGCATTGCAGGGATATGCAGGGTGAGCGATCAATCGTCGATATCCTTTAAAATAATAGCGATGGGTGGATTGACGTTTGACTCGGAAAAATTTGAATAAACTCGAGATTTCAGAAGGTCGGATGCGATTGGACCGTTGATTCGGATGCGAGCGAAGATCGTTGTGGAATTTGTCACGGTGATGGCACACAATGTGAGACCACTGCCGGCCTCTACAAGAAGAACGAGGGTCCCGGATATAAGGAAGTTGTTGTTATCCCCAGTGGATCCAGGAACATTAAGATCGAGGAAGTTGGAAACAGCAAGAACTATATCGGAATCGGTGTTCCTAGCTCCGAGAAGTACTTCCTCAATGGAAAACGGTGCGTCAAGCGTCAACAAATAGATTCTACATTCGATCGAGGAAGCGACAGAGGAAAGTCTAATATTCAGATTCCCTTGGATAGGCAGATCACCTTAGCGGGCGAGTACGAAGTTGCAGGAACTCCGGCACTCTACGAGCGCGAACGAGACAAGGAAAAGGTTCGCATACCAGGCCCAATCAAGGAGGATATCGCCGTCTACGTGAGTATACGAGAATCCACATCCGCTTCTCTATACGAATATATTCTGCTGCTGTCATTCTTCTATTCTATCGACTTTTTTCTCCTCGCCTCAATATCCACTTCTCTTACTCAATAACGCAACCCTATCATTTTAGTTGATTTACAGAGGGCATTATCGTAACTTTGGATTGCGTTACGAGTATACTGTTCCAAAGAAGGAACCCGATCGTGCTCCCGAATACTCCTGGGTATTTTCCGACTGGTCATTGTGTACCGTAACGTGCGGGGGTGGCACCCAAATTTCTCAAGCCATGTGTCACGAACGAAAGAGCGGTGTCATCGAGGATACATTTTGCTTTGGTACCGATAAGCCTGAGCCAATAACGCGAGAGTGTAATAGTAATCCGTGTCCTGCAAGGTGAGTTCGTTCTTTCATGTAAAGATGTTCATTCTTCTCTATAAACGTCTGATTGAAAGCACAGTGCTTTAGCGTTTATTCTTATGTATATACCAGATGGTGGATCGGTCCTTGGCAGATGTGTCCTGTAAGCTGTGGCGAAAGCGCCTTAAGAAAGAGGTCGGTAATGTGCGTATCCTCCGGAAACGGGAACGAGAGGTCAGAACTAGCATTGCCTGATCGCGATTGCGACAAAGATGCAAAACCCGAAGAACTAGGGCCCTGTCCAAATCTTCCCAAGTGCGAGCCGGTCTCGGACATGCCCCTAATTGTTCTAACCGAGAACAAGGACACGTCCTTTTACAATGTGACGGATAACGATCCAGACAGAATTACCGAGGAACCGGAAATTCTTGGGTTCGACAATTTGCTCGATGGAAATCCTGATGCATCGATCTACAATACGAGAGCGAAATGGCTCGTTTCTAAATGGAGCAACTGCATTGATGGCAGAAGAATCAGAACAGTTTCTTGTTCCATCGTGGGAGATTGCGATCCTGATAGGAAACCTACATCGAACGAGGAATGTCATGGTGGCAAGTGGATATCCAGTGAGTGTCCCCCCAATTGAGTGAAGCAACCTCAGCAGACTATCTCATTCCTTCTCTGAATTGCTTTCGTCTGATCCTTATGACAAATTATATTACTTGCAGGCAAGTGGAGTGCTTGTAATGCCACGTGTCTCGTGAAATCCGGTCTAAAACGACGAGAGGTCATGTGTCGCGACAGAGCGACGAATCTCTCCTCGAAGGATTGCAATCTCGAAAGACGACCGCTTGACACGAGACGCTGTCATTTGAGACGACAGTGCACAGAGGAGAAGTATGGTGAGTATGTCAGTTGAAGACACGACTAGTGACACAAACTCTCCGAATCGTAGGATCGTCTCAAGTGAACCTTGGCTGACCCCAGAGCAGTTCCACGTCTAATGCGAGATCCGTCAACTAACCAGAGACTGTGGTTATACTCTATTTCAGGATGCAAGGATAGCATGATCCCCGTCTCAATGTGTGCGCCGTACAAACGAATGTGTGACTTACCTTCTAATTTAAAAAAGAAATGTTGTGCCACGTGCTCCAAAAGACGACGACACGTTCGTCACGACCAACGGCAACATATTTACGAAAATTAAAAATTAAGAATTCAAAAGTATGTATCCGTTAGGCTGCGTTGGCTCGATGATCGTTTGGCATTGCGATGCATCTAGCTCAACGTGACATTCTTGCTCAGGGAATTTAGGCGACGATTTTCATAGAACTTGGACTCCGGACTCGTAGTCAGTGGTACCCTATTCATTTTGAAATACGTAACACGTAGTTCTATCGCTGAAGATCAGATGAACGCGCTTACCGACTATATTTTACGATTTAGATGAAACTACGCGCCTTCGTATTTACGTAACGTGTTTTTAGGATACGTGCCAAAAGTCTAATCCCTCGCGACGTATCTCTTAGTCGAATAATTAGTTAGGTCTTTTTACGAGACGTCCGATTTGCGCCGCACGAATATTAAAAGCACAAGCCAAAAATTTATTAAACGACGAAGATTTTACCATACTTCATTTTGACTGATCTGACCGTGAATAACCGCTTTTGTGAGTTGAGTTCTATTCAAATAAGAAAGAGTAAGTTATCTCCTTTCGACGAGTAGTGTACTTTTCAAATAACGTTTGAATGCCGTTCTAACAATAATATTCTTTTTCATTGACATTTTTGCGCAGCAAATGCTTATGTTACTTTACTAACGGTCGGCATTAGATCAAGATTAATGCTCGTAGGTTATATCGTACAAAAACTAATATGTAGTAAGGTGGAAATCGTTGAAGAATGAATCGTCACGATCAAAAATATTGTCGATTGCGATGTCAGAGAGATTTAACGATTCGAAGGGCTTCAATAATCGTGACCAATTTTACCTTTATTCCCTACGTTTTTTAAGTAGTAATATTTTTCTATGGCTCGCCGACTCATCTACGCTATGTACTACAAATTACTAAAGCAGAAGATTGTCCGCGGTTGAAGTAATATTAAACGTTTAAAAATGATTGCAGTGTTACAACGGTGTTCAAGTTTTCAGCATATCGTCAAATTGCATGGTCACGCACGACCCTAATTTTTATATTCGTTTATGGATAAACTCAGGACTGTACAAATTCAGGATGTATGCTTCTACGTTAATTGACGTATTTTCAGTCAATAAACGAATCTAACTAATTAAGAATTATGACTTCTCTCCTCATTTTTTGTCCACTTTTTCCGCTAGCATCCACTCTCCGTTCGACTTTAAACAGCTATTTCCTGTCTAACATTGACCCCAATTTTCATGACAAACTAGTGCTCACGGGTCGCTCGGTGGCCAAGGCCGCATGAGTAAGTGTACCACACACATGTGCTGACGTGGCAAATTAAAAATCTATAGAGATTTGAATAATCACGAACAATGAAAGGTGATCTCGTCGAAGGTAACTAGGTAGCTCAAGTCCACCACATTTCGTCATCTGTCTCGGGTTTTAGAATCCCTCACGAACTACATAAATACATACATACGTGTCGCTCGTATGATACCAAGAAGGTCATTTCCCATTTCGGTGGGATCGATTGAAGGAATCACGGTACGGATGTGAATTACTATCTCTTGCAGCAAATTTTCACCTAGGGAGAAAATACTAGGGAGATTGAAATTATTGAGTTTGGTGCAATGAAGAAGGAGAATCGATGCGATTTGGACTCGACAGAATTAAAATGCTGTATCGGTGACGAAGGCATCATCAGCGAGCGTGTATGGTGACAAGCAAAGATATTAATTTTTTATAGCACTGTAATCGCATAGCCCGTGAGGTACCGGACATTACACTTTCGCTCACTCGTTCACTCATTGGCTGCCTCATGAGAGAATCCTATTTTACTAGCCACCGGGCAGGAGTATCACTCGGTCAGTCGTTTATACAATACACGATTTAGAGCCTAAGGCGTACTCTGCGTTTTCCTTGTACAGGTATTCAGCTCTGTAAACGGACCTGCTCTCGCTTCATTTGAATAGTAAACCAATGTGAGTCGTAAACATACCCCACTCCATCAGGATTATTTAAAACGGAGTATGAACTGGTCCAAGTGAATAACGACGTCGAACCAAATGGTAGGTCGAACCGCTGGAGAAGCTTATCGTTTCCAGCTTTGCATACGAGCTAAATTTAAGTTTAAAGATTTCTCAATGAGTAACTCTCATTGGAGTTTTGGGAAATGAAGTAAAGCCAAAATTCTCTACGAAACAATACTACTTTGCAACGAGCGATGATCTCGCACCAAACGATTCATTATACTTGAGGCGACCTTCGTCGAGAAGCGACTCGGATGATCAGGAGGCTCACACATGGTGTTTCAACGACGTCTCAGTTTGTGTACGGCCTTCATCAAGAAAAGATTGCGCGCGCGCGCGCGTGCGCTCGCGTATATCTGCACCTACGCGACATTCGTTCAAACAGTTCTCGACCGCGTAGCTTCGCTTTTCTACAATTCACCGATCGTCTTAAAACCTGCAATTCTCTGAAACGAGGTTCGTAAAGTCATGCAATGTTATCATTGTGATTTTCTGAAACTTATTTGGGCCATGCACTAATTATTAAAGTTTCTTGTCGTATTGGTCAATTTATATTGATTCGGTAGCGTACGTATGAAGATCAGTCTGACGAAGACAAGTGTTCATCATTAACCAACGGTGCTTATCAAATAGATCGAATCTCAATTGTCATTTACGTGTTTGGAGTTTCAGTGAGATAGCTCAATACTAGACAATTATTACGCATTTCGTCTGGCATGGCTGGCTAAGCAGCTCCTCGGTGTACGCGCGACATTTAATGTAAAGACAAAAACGCGACGCACACTGATGCGCAGCTGCATCTGTTCATTTCTTTACGTTTTTTTATTCGCATAAAAAGCTTCATGTTTTATCCTACTTGACGACGTTTTCATATACTGTTTTTTCATCACGCGACGGACATTTACACACTTTTTATCGTAAATTCGTTTATTTGTCATGTCAACAATGTATTTGTTGTCGTGTTAACAATTGCCCATTGTTGCAAATTGCACGCTATTCACGAATATATTTATCAATAAAACTGTCAATTATTTTCAAAATTATATTATGTATTTATAGTATATTTCTTTGAAACAAGATTATGGAGGAGGAAGGAGATTGGCTTATCGACGCTTGTAACGGCGTGTTTCAAAGTCATTATATTCTTGGCGAGATAATCGGCAGGTAAAGATATAACGAGATTATTACGTTACATTACTTCATCGACATTCTTGATCGATATTTTCAGAGGTTCCATTTCCACAATACATAGTTGTCTTTACAAAGGACGAAAAAAATATGCCTGCAAGATAATACCGAAGTCGCGCACGATAAAGGAAGAAGCGCGAGCGAGAATTCAGACTCTTCTAAAGATACATCATGAAAACATCGTAAGAAATAAGTCGTCGTTCCCGCGTATAATTCAACATTCACATGTCATAACAGCTCATGCATCAGTGATGTGAGATCTGTTCCCGTGACAGGTAACGGTAAGGGAGATCTACGAGGACACTCGTCGCCTCTACATGGTAGAGGACTTGGCATCCGGTGGAGAATTGCTCGAACGGCTAGCATCTCGCAAAGAATATTCAGAGAGAGATGCTGCGAAAGCAGCAAGAGATGCACTGGCAGCACTTGAGGTATCAATATTGACAGAGTGCAGATAAGTTTTCGAATGGTTGTTTCGAATCCTTTTCTCTATTTGAATTCCAGTACATTCATGGGATGGGAGTTTGTCACGGAAGTGTACGTCCTGAAAAATTCCTTTACGCCACCGAACATGAGAATTCTCGCCTTCTTCTCACCAACATAGGAATCTCAAAGTTTTTGCCAAACAGCTACAATATATTGTATTGCGGTACGCAGTGTGCAGAAAATACACGTTCGCCCTCGTTAAATAAGCAACGAATTTACGATTATGAGTTTCCGTTTGTTCAGTGCACCACGCACGAATCCCTATAATCAAATTTTTATGGATTTTGTGATTTCAGCACCGGAAGTCATAAACACCAGCATTATTTGCCCTGCGGCTGACATATGGAGTTTCGGAGTTGTTATTTACATTATGTATTAAACATTTTTCGTTATTTTCGCAATACACAGTTAAAGTGTTTATTCATTATGTTGAAGATGAATTCATCATCATATCTAGCGGGTGTATTGACTTTCAGGTTGTGCGGTTTTGAGCCAGCTCGGGAAGCTCGGGAAACTTTATTTCCATCTCCCTATTGGGATGACAAAACAGACGAAGCGAAAGATCTAATCACTGAGGTATTCGAACGAAGCAACTGCATTGTCATTTTTGTATTATTACTTAACATCGGAATATTTCAGCTTATGCAGGAGTGTCCAGAAAAGAGACCTACGGCAAGGGATCTTTTAAAAAATGTTTGGATCTCCGGAGAAATAAATGCAGAGCACTCGATGACTGATGCAGTCAAACATCTTCGACAATTCAACGCTCGTAGAAAATTTAAGGTATTTGGTAACTGCTACTAGGTAATGAAAAAATTCGTAAACGAGGATGAGTTATCGTTTTAGGCCGCAACGCATGCCGTGAGAGCTACGCATCGCGCAATTGCACTTTCACATTTCCATCAAGAAATAACCCAAACAGCAAAATGACTTCAATTTTCGCTGACATGGAGGCCAACATAAAAAATGAATTGAAATTATCATTGAGCTCAATGAAATGGCAAGTTGAAAAGGTCCCTTTCGAAGAGGCTCGATTCCAAAGAAATAACGAGCCCTGTAATTTTACAGTCTCCTGCAGTTCACAACACAACGAGATAATAGTTGCTTCGACTCACAGCTGGCAGCACCCTAGATGTTGCGTCAGTACGTCAGATTTGCGCGGCATCGGACACACGTGGATACCTAATCTATTTATCTTCAGTCAACAAGACTGTTTTGATGAACTTTTAATCTTGGGCTCGCCCAGTTTTACTGCGCCATCTCTGAACTATTCCACGAAACAGCAACATAAAATCAATGTACATATACCAATTGAGAAATATCGTCGACAAATAACTGTGTCCCTAAGGACAAGCAATACTATTGTTTTAGGACCCTCACTATTCTGAAATATATTTATACATTGCGTATTCCAGTCTACTGTTATTAGCTGACCCATTTCTAATCTATTTTATCATGCAGTATTAACTTTCAATGTGCAGAGGCTACCATGTATACCAGTTAACCACCAATCAGGTGAGTCGTTTGAATGAAAACAATTGCCAAGAAAGTGCAGCTGCCCGTACTTTCATGCTTCAGATACCTATACTCATCTTTACAATATTGTGGCTCGATAAATTTGTAAATGAATAAATTTTTTTAACTCAATTGTGCAGGAGCTCCTATGATACGTAAACGCAAAACAGCTTCTTAACGGAATATTCTATTAATCTCAGAGTCACAACCCTTGCGACTTCCATTGTCACAGAACCTGTTGTGCGGATTTCGTGCACCCTTCGGCCTCCATCCTTACCGCCTAACCGTCCTTGGATTCTCTCTTTCTACATTCCGCACAGCCTCTCTCGAGAAATGCGTGTAGTGTAGGCCAGTTACATAGATAGTACAGAAGGAATAGGTAGGCAGGCAGGCAGCCTGGTAGAGTAGCAGAAGGGTGAACGAGGAGGATAGCCGGGTAGTACGTTGGGGTTCGGCTGGATCCCACTGAGCTTGCGCAATAGGAGAGGATGCTCTGGGTGATTCGCGAGGCTCAGACCTCGCCACTCAGATTCGTTTCGCAAGCTCGTCGCGACTCAAAGTCAAAATACCGCGACCATGAGATCAGTAACCCGTAATGGGACACCACCATCCCCAATACGAAATCAATCACGGAAGTCCCTAGCCCATAACAATCTGAACTCGAAGCTGCTTCTTACGTTTTTGCTCAAATATTAATTTACTCTTCGGAAAATCATTCGTCAAGGAACGAGATAGTACAAAATTACGACTGCTTACTTGACAGGGCGAAAGAGGGCAAAAGAGAAGAGGGTGAAAGGAAAGAGCGTGCAAGCGAAAGAGAGAGAATCTAGATAAAGATAGTATATGTTACAGAAAGAGAGAAAAGTGAGCAATGGGAGAAAAGAAAAAAGAGCGAACAGTGCAGGTAATTGTACAAAATTCCACTCCACCTTTCGTTTCTATCTTTCAAACATTATTCTTTCATACTGTACGTAATTGTTTTACTGTATCTCGTTACTGTATCCAAAAATTTGTGACAGTGATTGACAGGACATCGATGCAAGCATCTTTAGTGTCGATCCATATAGCTTTGCCATCTTTGTAAAAAAATTGCACATTACATCATAATTAGTTAATTAATTTTAATTTTTACCTTTTACCTCATTCGTTTCAAGTTCATGAAATACGTATCGGCGTTCATCAATGTTAAGTGCGTGCTTTTCATTGTAGTCAGGTTTTACAGTTAGAGCAATGAGTACGGGACAGTTCTTTTCTTTATACCCCAATTGAGATCGTATTCGCCTGAGGGTGGAGAGATAATTTAAAACGAGTCAATATTCAGAGGATCTGGAAAGACATCGTTGCGCGGTGAAAATTTGTCAGAGGCTTCGAAACATTCACGAACCTGTAAATTCGTGGTACTATCGGCAGATCGCATTACTTTTACCCAAACTCTTAATCGAGTAGTCGAATTTATATTTCATCTTGAAAGTTTTCTCATTTAAAACTGTTTGACTGATATTTTCTTCCTTCAATTTGTGAGTGTAGAACGGATCAGTGGATGAGTGTACCTATTAAAAATTGTATGATTCGCGTGATCATGTAATCGTGATTGTACATTAAAATATGGCTCGTAATAATTTTAATAGGATGTTCATGGTTTTTAATACCATCCTACTACATACAAGGTAATTCGGACAATCAATTTTTCCACGTTGCCCATAATAATAAAAAAATAAAGAAGAAAAACTACAGTGTCTTGGAGACGTCGACTGATCATGCTCAGCCCTAAGATGCAAAGAACTGGTAAGTCCTGCGAGCTTTACTTATAGCTTCTCCGTTGGTCGTCTATCTTCCTTTATAAATGCGTTTATTGACGTTTCGTTTTTTCTGCTTATTTCTCTTCCTCTCGAAAATTACATTCCGTACATCTATTTAGTTTGTTAATTAGCAGCTATTGCTGATATTGGGTTATTCTTTATTTCCGTACCGAATGACGAGGATAGATTCCTAATTGAAGTATCTAATTATCTGCTATGTACGATTTGCAATGATTTATCGATAGGACGATGCTTCTATATAAGCTCTTGCACAGCGGATATATGTTATATATGCAATGAGACTGTATCAATCGATATAAGTAATCATCTTTTCTTCAATGTGTATTTTCAGTGCGAGTGAACGATTCTCAGCTGGTGATGCTTTCCGAGAGGGCGAAATACGACCACTCACTTGCTGGACATTTGCATAAACGAACTGCTGATTCTGCCAAGTGGCAACTACGTTGGTTCGTCCTTTATCAGGTGCATAGACATCCCGAGTGACATCGTTCCTTATCTTAGCAGATTTTCTCTTAAGAACCCTTCGAATCTCAAGTAAATGTTAAAACGCCTTTGTTCCCCTCTTTAATTATCTCCTTATTATTTCGAATTTCATTGACAAGGGAATCGGATTATTTCTAGCATTCTACTCTTTCACCATAATAAAGCTCGTAACATTGTTTACATTTTCCATTAGAGATAGAAAGCCTTTGCTCCTATGTCCAAGCTGCTTAGAATTAATAAAAGCAATCAAAGAAAAATATATTAATCGAATTGATGCCTTCCAGAATATGCTCTTTTACTACGAGAGCGACGCCTGCTCGCGTCCCAGCGGCGTCATCCTCCTTGAGGGTTGTTACTGCGATCGTCTTATCACTGCGAAGGGCAAGGAGCTCGATAATCAGGTAAGGGTACTTGCTATTCTCTTGACAATTTACTTGCACTCCATGAAAAATCAGCAAAATAGAGAGAGAGAGAGAGAGAGAGATGAACAGATGAGGCACAAAGTCTAATATGTTCTTTTATCGGTGACAATGAGAGTGTGAGGGAGGCAGATTCGTGAAACAGGACAATAAGAAAATCATGAAATGCACGACACTTGCGAACTAGAATCCGAATTAATTGCCGAATTACTCCATTCTCTTTTCTTCTTCTAGGTATCTCAGATTTAAAAAATATTTCAATCGTCCCCAATGTTCAGTAATTCACTTTATTCCAGGGTGACTCAATATTTTGTAAGATGACGTGGCATCATATGATTCTAGAGTGACATTTAAAAATTTTCAAGGAAAAATAAAGCCTGTGCCAAAGAGACGAAGGACCAAAAAGAATATGAACTCGTTGAAAATTGAAGGGAGGGTGGAAGGAGAATTGAATGCAAAAAGTTTACCCCCCCCCCCCCCCCCCCTATGACGACCTGTGGTCCTTCTGGGACTTAAACTTTTGATTAACAATTCCCCTACTTCCCTCAGAATCACGTAATCGCTTACAATTAAGTCAGTTTTTTTTCACACCGGGGATCCTTTTGTCTTGACGAACCTTGGCCTATCGATCGGTGTCGGTAGAAAAAAAAACCTTCTCGTCGGGCTATTCCCTGCTACTGCCTAATCGTCTAATCTGACGTAGGTATTCATTGGAACCAATCGATGCTGTCAGAACGACACTCTTGCTATGGCATTAGTAAGAGTGTTTATACTTCCGAATTAATGTAAACCGTCAAACAATCGGAAAGCTCCTCTCTATTGAAACTTTATCGATCTTTGAAAAGGCTCTTTTCAACGAGGCTCGAATGTTGGACCTTCCATGGCTTGAGAATTTAAAAGCGTTAAAGTACGAACTAAATCAAACTCGGAGATTAGCTGGAATCAGTTTGATTCGGGGTGACTCTACTAAAAAGAAGCTACACGATACATAAATCTATATTTATGTAGAACGCGAGTAGAGCGATACCTCATATTGAAATTCGTTTAATGCCAGGAAAAAGTCAAAATGAAATTAGAAAAGGCGGTTGACTGCGCGCTTCCGACGAGAAAGTTCCACCTTGGAACCACACGATCAATGCTTCTGTATGATTTCGGCCGGTATCACAGACGATTATTTTCACGTTACGATAAACGTGTATTAAAACCGACAGACCGTCGCTATCACCGCACCATCATGGCTTATCATTGAAGCGTCATTGACGTGTTTGATTAATCGGCTTGGTGGATGAATATTCACTGATCGTCTCTCCTGTCTTTTAGAAAACGCATCTTTAGCGAGAACTTGAAGATGTAGTAAGCGACTTTCAAATTATTGTTTTTACTGGAAATTACTGTATATTCCGGAATGAGCATATTGCATGCGATGAAAACCGTCGTTAATCGTCGAGTTTTCACGTGCAATTTATTTCTCGGTATATGTAGCAGATTAATTGAAGCGTTAAATGTCTTGCGTGTATGTGTATAGTACGCGAACCTGTTGCACCGATTCAGAAGTCATGATTGCAGTGTCTTGCGATATACTGCAATTCCGCAGCTCGCACTTTTTATTCCATGAGATAGAATTTCAGTCATTGAAAGATACAGGGTATTGCATTACGAAGAATCTTTATAAGTACTTTTTGTTGTTCCATCATTTCTCGTTCTTTCTTCTTCCCTCTCTTTTTCCAGTACTCAAGCTCCATTTTTCGAGACTTTTTTTGCCTTACAATCCACCTCCTTAATTTGTCCGTAAAAGCGAGGGAGACTTTTACGACCAACGAGAAATCGTAGCAAATCGCTCTTCGGAAAATTTTGCTGCTCCTCAACACGTAACGTTGACCTGCGAGTCTTAATTCGAAAGAGTGCGAGAGTTTAAGAGTAACTTTTCACTTATTGAAATTGAAGTTGGACACTGCTCGCATTCTGCGAGCATGTTTATTAATCAATAATTCAGAGTTAATTCCCCAGGAACGTTGCCTCGAGAAAACAACAGTCAATTCGCAACATTATATTGCGCCATAACATTTCGATGTTGACTACTTCAGAATTTATGCTACGCCTTTAATTAGCTGTCTATGACGATCAAATTAATTAATGTACGTGGAAAAGCAAGAATAGCAACGGTCTGTGGGTACAAAGGCAATACGATCGGAAGTAGGAGGTACGAAATAGCGAGAAGCGCGATAATACAGTCGAGAATATTGAATAGAGGGCAATGAACAGAATTTGAAAAGGATGCGCCTATTTCTGAATTTTCCAGGAGCTCTAGTAACTCATGTCATTAGATTAACTGCGAAAATTATAATTGCGTCTGTGGAATATTGTTTTTCCTGGATATACGTGGTGTGTCAAAAACCTTAGATCAAAATGAAATTTTCAACTTAGTTAGAGGCAATATTGGAACCTATAGATATCGACATATCCGTTGAAAAGATTACTTGTTCTTATCCTGAGCTTGGAGTCTTATTACGCCGTGTAAAAAGGATAAGCAGGAGGACGAAGAAAAAGAGCGTACAGTGATGAGTAAGCTTTGTCAGGACAGTAGAACATACGAGTCTTCTGTTCGTGCTGTCCGATACGTGTTGTGGGGATAGCTACGTGCGTGGAAGAATATACCAAAGAGAAAGAGCACGTATGTTCCTGTATTCGTGGTGAACGAGTTTCATACAAGTACGTGCTACGATGAAACGAGTATTGTTGAGAATAAAGAAAGCTCGCCGACGGCCACGAGGGTTGCTGAGGTGTTTGAGGTGGTTGAGGTAGATATGGTAGGGAAGGAACAGGGAGTGGGATACCGACCTATACAAAAGCTTCAACTCAGAGTTGTGACGAGTAAGGTGGTGGAGGGCGGGGCGGGGGGTGCGTAGAGCAAGATAGCAACCGGGATGTCAGCGAGGAGAAGTGAACTGGCTATGTAGCCAGCAAGCGAGCAACCATCTAGGCTATCTATGCATTTAGGTATCACTGCCTGTTGCCGTTCACGAGAAGGCTTTGTTATCCTCTCTTACTTTTCTTCTCTTTCATTCCGCCTTGCAGGTTCTTCCGTACTCTCGATTTCTCTTGCGCTCGCATATTCAATTTTCCTGACTTTTACAATATTAAGTTTCACCGCTACTTGGCAGGCATCATACCATCGGGAAGATGAATCGATTCTTCTTTGCGCTAAAAATAGTTATCTCTAATAATGAAGAACTCTTGCATTAATTATACACTTCTTATTTGGGTAGCGTCTACAAGGGTGCTGGATCACTTGACAGTGGAATGCGATCATTTCACTTTTATTTTATTCACGGGTTGCGTCTGTTGGAGATTGAGGAGAATTTCCATTTGATCAACGAGTATCAGCATTGTGCATCATCCATTTTAATTTTTCTCAATTCGTTATCAAGTTTTCTTTTATTACTCACACTTTACGATATGTTCTCCCTTTTCCACGTAGGTCTCAGTTTAGTGTACACATATCCTTCGATTTTATACTTTTGAATGGGTTCTGCCAATTATGCGGGTCTCATGGCAATGGTTCGAAAAAATGGCGATGATTTGGGCCTTTTGATCTCGGACTAGATTGAATATCGACTGGCCTACGTTAATGCATTTCATGTTTAGCCTGTTAGGGCATAACTTCTTCAATATTATTCGCATCACTACTTTGACAAAAATTTTCTATATAAAATCTCTACCTCTGATGAAGCTATTAGCGCATGAATGACACATTATTCGTGAAAACTGAGAAAACTACCAATAATCATTTTATGGCTAGGTCTGAATTGAATTTGAGACTCTCCGTATAACTAATAACGCTTTTGATTCTTGGAGGATAATCGAGAAATCGAGATATCAGCACAAAGTAGATTTATCCTTCCCTCGTACCAACAAAGCCAAAAGAGATTAGAGCAATAAAGCATTGTCCAGGTATGGAAGAAGATCGAAAGCACAATGGTGTCCATCACCGACTACTCTACAATACCTGGAAGCAGTACCCTGCAGTGCTTGAACCTTCCTCCGCGCAACCCAATAGGGAGAATACAGACACTTCCTGAAGGGAGTGGAGGACTGTCTAAATATAGGTCAAGGCCCTCTGTCCTCGGGATGAGATCGATTTTTCGGAAGTCCCGCTTGGGTTACTGCGTCCTTGCCTCGTTGTCTCGTTGGTCCTTTGCGTAGAACATGAATTTCACGTCAACCAACGGCAAGTTCTATATGATTATCGGCATCTTCCCCAGAATTTCAATAGGCTTCATTTTCGCATCTCGGATAGCATGTGCTAATATTCTGTATTTCTGCAGACGCTCGTTTACGTGTCAACGTGTAACTATGTACATCTATTACTAAGAGAACTACACGGAGAGAACTTTTCATTAATTGTTCCTATGAAATTCACGATAAAATTTACCGTAGAATCCAGTAATCGTTGAAAATCGTTACCACTTCGTGTTACTCATTATTTTAACACACGATATTTTGAATAGCTACAAATAAATTTTACAGTTGACACATTAAATATTGTTATTTACAATTTTTAATGCATTTCAAGGTAAATGTTACCTGACTCAGTATCAAATTGTTTGTTGTTTTACATCAAAAATATCTGATTGATATAACCAAAAACTGATTGATATTTTGACACCATTGCAAAACGATGTAGCGTATTCTCTTAACTCTGTACTGATAGCGAAAATCCGAGGACTAACGTACGTCACCTTCGTTCATGCATTCGCACCCATGCGGGGCCAGCCTATTCTTTTTTCACTCTGAATTGACGAGCCGGTATACGACCTACGAGTTCAGGTGGAACAGTCTCAATTCCGCCAAGACGAGAACTCTGACGGAACCTATCAGAAAAGACTATAGCTTCACGGATTCTGTCGATTTTTTGGGGACGCGTAAAATCGACAAATGCAACCGTATAGGAGCTGATCTTTGGGCTCGCGTGAAATCAGCGAACGCAACAGCATGCACGAACAGGAGCAAACACGGCAACGGAAATGCACGACCGCTCAGGCTCCTAGGTTGACGTAGAAAGGGTTGGAGTAAACGACAGGTAAATAGTGTGGACTACAGTAAGAAAATGATCGAGAAGGTAGCAGCACGAATCGGAGATATATAATCGAAATCCCTCCACCAATAAATAAATTAGATGCACTCACCGGCGCTGGTTCAGTTGATTCATAACGGCCTGCATCCAGGGGACACTCAGACGGGCCTTGTACTATAGCACAACACTGCACCTTTGAAACAAACGCGGAAAAATTTGTAAGATTTTCTGAATATTGCGAGGGCAATGCGAGAACCACAGAAGCGAGAACTTTCTATATCGTATAGGAAAAATTAGGAGAAAAACTATTAACACTTAACCCGGGAGCGCGAGACAGCTCGAGGCACTTTGATCGGTGACCCAAGACAGACTGCTTTAAAGTGGTCAATTGTAAGTAGTCAAATTCGAGAACTAATCAGTCTGATTGGTCGATGTCCTTATAGCCGATATCTCTTATACTTTCCCTTAAGTCGTCTGCTTAAACTACATCGAGATCGTTCCTCAATGAATCGGTAGGTGACAACTGTAAAAGTTGTTCAACTTCAGTAAAAGTTGACGTGCCATGCTTATTTTTTTATGTGATTTAGCGAGTTGCTTTTAAATATATAGGTAATATATTATGAAATACCATGATGTTCCGTGATTACCACGAGTTTCACGTTAACTTTTAATGAAAAATTCTCTTTGTATAACTTTTACTATTCGAAGCTGAGGTACCCACCCACGGGCATAGATGACGATAAAATATCGCTGAGACTATTTCTATCTGTACTGGATCTCTTTCGTTTCCAGCATTGTTTTGCAATATCCTACAGAAGAGAAAATCAGCGACAATACGAGTTGAAAGCAGCCACAGAAACTGATTGTAAGACATGGATCGATTCGATAAGAGAAGCTAGGTAAGTACTAATTCGACAGTAATCCTGTTTTAACGACTATGGGATTATTAACGATCGTGTGGGATGTCCTTTGCTTCGAACAGTAAATATTCTCTGCACAACGTAATCGTATTAGGTAGATATGAGACACAAAGCTCCTCCAGTACTTAGCGGAATCGTTGCGATTCTGTCAAACAAAATGCGTATAAATACGAAAATTAATTAGTATCGTCGTCTTTGAATAGTTTTCTTTTGTTTCCTGTATTTATGGGTCTAAAGAATGTTGCACGTTAAACCTAACATGAGGCTATAAACATTTCACGTGATCGAATGATACTTCAGTCTTTTCAATTCTCACTCCTAAATCAAGATACTGGTTTTTCATTTACTCCCATGGTTGCAGTTTCAACAAGTTGCTTTTGCAAAAAGAAGAGCTCGAGCAGAAACATTTGCATCTGTTGCAAATCGTTGAGAGCGAAAAGACTGCAAAATGGCAGTATACTCAGCAATGCGAAGAACTCGCTTCGGAAATAAAGAAACTTCGAGCGGAGGTTAGTAAGCGTAGTTCGCCGTCGGATTTAGCTTGTTAGCTTTTGTGATTAAACGAAAACAGTTCTTACAAGTGGAGCAGAAAATAAATTTTAGGCGATTTAAGAAATCTAGGATATTTAGGATGAGGAAGCAAGGCGTCGAGGATTCGCGTTAAATTGATCGTATTAACGAGCCGTCGTCTTGTGACAGCTGTGCACCTTGAAGAAGGAGCTAAGGCCACACGCTATGACACCTGCTGCCTATTCAACTCCTAATGGCAGTAACGGAGCTCTGAGAACACTTTGCCAGGGCGTAGGCTCCACCACCCCCAGTACCGTACAGCAGGCGACGGGAATGGTAGGGGCAGCCGGCGGTGCTTCCATCCCAGGTTCCCTAGTTGGCAGCACCACTGCCACGCCAGGACTCAGGGGAATAACGGAGGGTTCAATTGAGATGCGGAAGATTAAGAAAGTCCAAAGCTTTTTTCGGGGATGGCTTTGTCGACGACGATGGAAACAAATCGTCGAGCAATACATCAAGAGTCCACACGCGGAAAGTATGCGGAAGAGAAACAGGTATACGGAATTCATAAGTCATCAGCTCTGTGTCCGTTTAAGAAATCTTGTTGAAACGTTACAAAGAAAATAGCCGAAACGTCGCAACCCTACGAAATCATTTTCGGGCATTATTTATGCATGGGTAAATTCAATGAGAACTCGATAACATTGTTTTATGTATTACCGTCCTGACGTAAAAAAAAATGTTTGTAGTCGAGTTGGCGAAAGTCATAGGGCATCCGAAGTCTCAATAGGAAAGTATTGCTACTTTAAAGTAGCAAAGATCAAAGCTCTTAAGGAATACTAATATGCACGATTGAAAAATATGTTTAATCAGCTTAGTATTCCAAATGGTGGAGGCTGAGGAAGAATACACTGAGCAAATGGAAGTTTTGGTAAGCTGTTTCTTGAGACCATTCAAGATGGCAGCAAGCTCGAAGAAACCTCCCTGTAGCCACGAGGACGTGAACAGCATCTTCCTGAACAGCGAAACCGTTCTCTTTCTCCATCAAATATTTCTGAAGGGTCTAACGTCACGCATGGAAAGTTGGCCGACTCTGGTTTTGGGTCTGTATTTTTGGGCAACGAGCTTCATTGATTTTTGAACCAAGTGCCACTGGAGTGGATCGCAACAGCAGTGCAAATATTCTCAAATCTTCCTTGACGTACTTTCAGGCGATCTCTTCGACATGCTCTTACCGATGCTCGCGATCTATCAGGAATATGTGCGCAATCATCACTACAGCTTACAAGTGCTGACCGAGTGTAAACAGTCATCTTCATCGTTTGCCGCTCTCTTAACTCGGCTTGAAAACAAGACTGCCTGCCACGGTCGGTCTCTAGAGACCTTCCTTACTTACCCCATGCATCAGGTAACCTAATTTATTTCCAATACCCACTTTGCGCGTCCTTGCTGCTAGTACGATGATTTTCCAATTATGCTCGGAAAGCATAAAATATCCAGTATCCGATTGGAGCTTTAGGGAGTAGTCGGATGTCAAATTTCCCATGCTTACTAGTTATTGCTAATACTTCGGCACCTTCTTACTTTTTACGCACTCCTATAGACGTGCACGTGTAACTAAAGCCAAAAAAATGTTGTAATTTTGTAAGGACGCACTGCGCCCACTCTTCATCTTCGTATTGAAATCTGCATAAATCAGCCGTGATTCGCAAAGTCTATCAATTGTTTAGTACCCTCACCTGGAAACCTTGTAACATCAGGGTAGAACTTGAACGAGCTTTTATACCCAAGTTATTGTGGATCTCGTCCAGTGAATTAATGTATAACATTGAACTTTTAGATTCCAAGGTACATAATAACGCTTCACGAGTTATTAGCGCATACACCTCATGATCATGTTGAACGAAAGAGCCTTCAGAACGCAAGACAGCAGCTGGAAGATTTATCGAGGCAAATGCACGATGAGGTACGTAACTGTTAACCGATTTTAACTCGTTTTAACATTACTCATTTTTTTCCCTAAAGAATTGCCAAATAATACTTTTTTCATTATCAGGTTAGTGAGACGGAAAATCTGAGAAAAAATTTGGCTGTCGAGCGAATGATCGTCGAGGGTTGCGACATATTGCTGGATGTTAATCAAGTTTTCGTGAGGCAGGGTGAGTTGCAAAGACTTCGTATAACACTGGAAAGTGATATCCTCTGATTGACAGAAATAGAATATCACGAATCCAAAAAAACTTCTATTGAACTTAATTAGGCTTTTCGATAATCGAAGCTTTGATTTTACTCCGCAATGTCTGCTTACAATTGCCAATTCCATATAAGATAAGTAAGGAAGTTGCTAGATATATAAGGGTTAGCAGACATTCTGCACGAAAGCTTTCCACGGTCGGTAAAAGTCAAAAGCTCCGTGCCAACTGTCAAGCTTCTTTTCGTACTAGAAGGTAGACATTGACGTAGAAGAAGGTTCTTGGAAAATCTGAAGTAAACGCGACGCAAGCGCAGCTCTTACTGTTGCATGGAATCAATGCTTCGTATAGATACATCTACACAGATGCCTTGGCCAGCAATGTGCCATCGAACCTTCGTGCTTCTGCGCAGTAATCGGTTCCAAGCAGGGCCGAACTGCTCGGAACATTTTCAACTGCATTCAGGCATGTCTGATACTTTTATATCGTCCAGCAAGAGTCTCTGTCTTGTTTTTGATAACGACATCGAAATGGTTCTTTTTTTTCCCTTAAATCTCCCTTTGTAACTACAGGTCGCATATCGCGTTGGATCATATGAATGTTGTGAACGAAACTACATAGGGGTGGCGCGCGATTGGGCACCGGCACCCCACGATCTACGTTCCTGTCGGGTACACGCACGATATTGCATCACATGGCTGCCACGCAACCTCCCTCCCTGTGTTGTTAGTGGTGCTGCCGTAACAGCCGATGTTATCGTCAACGCCGGTACCCGCGGTATTTCCGCTCTACATCAGACACTGGAAATTGTTTACGCGTTGCTTTTTAAATTCGCGTAGTCTGTCTACCCTGTTATTTTCATGAATATGCTTGCGAAAGTTCCTTTGAGGTTTAAGAAAGGAGAGTGTCGTGCGACTCATCAGACGCGGCCAGGGGCGGGGGTTGGTAGTATTTCGTGGTGCTGGTTAGCAGTGGTTGGCACACGGATTGCCAGTATCAATTAATTGATCCTAGTGACTTCTAGATTGTGGGAATGAAAAATTGACGATAACAATATCTGACCGTAGTTGAAATTTTGATATTCAAAGAATGTCTTTCGAGACTCATCTTGAAACAAAGAGCCAGGAGCAAGAGGTTTCTTATTGAAAGCGTTATTATAATTTTCCTACTTGAACCGCCCATTCGTAATGGGAAGCAAAAAAATGCTAGCACTCTGCTGAGAGGGATCGCACGAAAGGTAGGGTCGCCTTTAAGAAAAGCTTCCCTTGTGTCGCTATGGGTTTCGAAAACTCTACGACACTTGGTAGACTGAGTCTTGAAGTTAATAAAGTATATTGATTGTGTGCCAGGCATTCCAGCCTTTTGAATTTAAATTGTGCTACGAGTATATTTTATCTGGTTTCAGGTGCACTTGTTCAAATTCTGGACAAACCTCGTGGAGCACGTAGCAGACTGAGTGCAACGTTCGGAGGCAAAGGTGCTGGAGACAAGGAAGCTCTCAGGCAGTGCTTTCTGTTTTCAAATCATTTAATACTCACGACACGGCAGTCGGACGATGACGGTCGTCTAAATCTCGTTCCACAAATTGGAAAGATACCACTTTCCGACGCAGTGCTCATAGAAGATCCGAGCGACCAAAGTGTCGCAGACGATGACGGTATGAATAATTTTTAACCTATTTGTCATAATGAATTCCCTCGATGTTCTCAATCTTCGTTCTTGTGCATCTGGCGCCATGCCCTTACCAGGGATTTCGTAGTGAAGTAGAATAGTGATCGTCAACTGTTTCTAGAACTGTCAGTATGTTCGATGTCCAGTGGGATCAGTGAAAGCAGTGGCAGTGGAAGCGGAAGTGGTAGCGCGCAACTTCAAAATCGTGATTTTAAAATAATCCTCGACGTCAAGTCCGGGGGAACGCAGGTCTCCGTTCACTTGGTGGCTCCTACGATGCAGGTCAGTTGAGTGAAATGTGGCTTCGAGATGGTTCAGAGAAGAGCGGATGTACCTTTGACTTCCAGGAAAAAGCGGCGTGGATAAGCGACATTAGCCAGTGTATGGATAACGTGCATTTCAACGATCTTCTTCACGGTTTGCTCCCGGACACAAGTTCTGTCACGATGCCTCAATCAATTAGGAACGATCCGAAGCTCTTCAAGGACGATGTTGACATCAGATTTAGTCGGACACTGAATTCCTGTAAAGTCCCGCAAATACGTTATGCCACACCCGAGCGGCTTCTTCAGCGACTCACGGATCTACGATTTTTGAGCATCGATTTTCTCAATACGTTTCTTTTGACTTATCGCGTATTCACCGACGGCGTCACCGTATTGGAGGCACTGAAAAGGGTTTTCTATGACGCAGAACCACCTGACGCCCAGATGCCCAGTGGCTCGCTAATGTGAGAACTAGTCCCAAATTTCTTATGAATTAATTAACTTCAACGTCATTGTCATCAGAGCTGATCTATCCTATTTTCAGATCTTTGGATGTT
Source organism: Trachelus stipa (assembly GCA_036026315.1). Taxonomy (NCBI): domain Eukaryota; kingdom Metazoa; phylum Arthropoda; class Insecta; order Hymenoptera; family Cephidae; genus Trachelus; species Trachelus stipa. The sequence goes on from JAYRCB010000168.1 coordinate 65,570, forward strand.
TTTGCTAGCATACCTGGTGAAAGTACACACCACACTGATGATCGCAGAAGGAGTAGTTTTTCACCAAGAAGGACCAGCGGCGCTAGTTCTGTATCTGGTAAGATATTAGAAATAATAATCCTTTGTACTTGTACAGTTATCGTACACTGGTAAGTGTTTCGAGGGGTTTGATAAGGTATAAGTGGTGAGAGTAATATTTCAATTATCCGATTGATTAACGTAGGTGATCCTATGTTTCCAATTTTTCGCGGCTAATGTGAGAATCTGGACAAGTTCACAATGAATTTTACAAAGAAATGCGAGACTACGTATTTACTTTTAAATGGTTTGATTTATCGCTATCCTCGCTACTCGTGTTCTCTCGAGTCATTATTATTACATTCAGTTGTTTATGAAGTTAGGTGATATTTGTGTAATTGTGCCACGTATAGGATACGGATCGGAGGTGAGTGATAGTCGAGAAGCCCGCAGTCACAGTGCATACGAATCCAACATTGGCGCGCTAACGCCCAACTCAAAGGCCCACTGGCGCTCCGGCTACCGGAAGTGTGAGCTTTCATGCCCCTATTTTTTCAATTCGACTCAGACAATTCTCATTCCTCGTCTAGGCTAGGCTTACATACGATCTCACTAAGAATCTCTTCGAAATCATGAAGTCAAGCAGCGACTGCTCTTAAATCTTTACTTCGACTACACGTGACACACCGCACTTTGCTTCTGCTATCATCATGTATCATCATTTACATGATCACCTGTTTATACACAATAGTATCAACAAAAGTCTGAAGATTTATCTTTTCATCTCATTTTCATTGGCCATAGATGACTGTGACCTGTAGTTATGCGGTTAGGGAAACCTCTCGAATGCATGTTCTCGCGAACATTCGATCCACTGAAAATCAGTCTAACCAGTAAAAATCAATATCCAATCAATATCAATGTCATCAGTGTCAATATCAAGATTCTTAGTCATTTCATAGGCCAGAATTGTCAGAGTATCGATAACGCCTTACATTTTCTTGGAAAATTTAGTGGAAGAAGAGCAGCAATTGGGTTTAATCTCGGAAGCACCCGTAATAGTCAGGCAATCCCCAGGACCTTCTTCTGGCCGACAATCGCCAGCAACACCTCGTCGTGTCGGCATTCGTGCCGATAATAATGCACAGGACGATAGATGTCTCTTGACCATTCCGAGGGTGATACCGGTATCGTCAACTGCAGAAACACTAACTGGTATGACTCTTAACGAAAAATGAAGTCACATTCTCTGATGTATTCCCAATTAGTTGGTGTATATACTGTTCCTAAAATTCGTCGAATGCTTGCAGACATGACAATGATCAGCGCGTGTTCTCCTTCGAGCAATCACAGTTCTGTGACTTTGGTTGGCTCGACTGGTTCGGGATCAGGCTCAGGCTCTGGCTCCGGATCAGACCCAGGTCCTCAAGACGGCGGAGGCAGTACATACTCGCAATCCACGGTAGAGAACACAGATACACCGGTACCCAGTGAAACACGTACCAAAGACGGTTCGTAAAAGCAAACCAGCGGAAGTACACTTGTCGCTTAATCTCTCCTGATTGGTACCAATTCCAATGTCTTCCTACGTGACTTCTTGGCTCTCCTTACAGAAGTTCAGTTCGTCTATGATCAGCCGGAAACACCTTCGCACAAATCATCGTCCGATTGGATGCTCGCGAGGTCGCAGCGTTCCTCTCGTGGAAGACGTCGTGACTCTGATAAGGAGGAATCTTGGACGGACGGCGAAAGCACTCCGCCGGCCATTCCTTCTTCTGCCACTGCTGAACTGTTTCAACAGCACAGCCGTCATGGCAATTATCATGAACATCATTCGATGGAACACAGACAATCGATCGCATCTGCACCGGGTACAGCTATGAGGAGCGGTTCAATCTCTACAATAACGGGGGTTCGTTTTCCGGAGCATGGATTTTCTCTTAAACCTTTTGGATCCTTGCTCAACTCTTTTTCAAAGATTTGGTTAAATTTCAGAATTACTGGGCAGCAAGACGCTCAATACAAGAGAATGAGATGTGCTCGGCATCGCAACAATCCAATTTCCAGCATGACTCCCAGCAAGTTTCCAGCAAGGCAGGAGTAGTTATCACCAGCTTCCGACAGAGTCATCGAAGGTCGGTTTGCACGGGCATTTTGGGGCTCAGACTACCAATTCGTATTGAAGCATAACAGAAAAAAAAAGATTTAGAGACCGTGGGAGATATGCGTCGCTCAAGAGAGTGATCCTTGCGTGATCTCCATGTCTCAAAGTCTCTATACATACGTGTCTACGAAAATTCATCCATTTCATTGGATAATATCGCTACTGAATGTTAAGTGTATTATAATATCCATACACGTATCTTACCTCTCGTTAGCATGGATGCTTCTTTTCGGTATAATACTCAACCTCGTTTTATATATTCACTTTTACTGTCATCTCCTTTCTTCTATCTCGATTTCCCTCCCTACGAAATACGTTGCCTCTTTACACGAAACCATTGGATATAATATAATTATTATTCCAATTTCCATATTGGCAGTACGCGATAAGCTGTCGAATAAGTTAGATTCGTCTTGACAAGGTCTCTTGACTAATCCCAGTTGGAATACTCTCAATTTTTGAGACACTGGCTAATGCTTTTCTCGTTCTCTCCGATTAAAGTGTGTTTCATGTGTTGTTTTGCGTCATTTAAAGCATTGGACTCGAGCCTCTATGGTAAGTACGAGCATCCTTTAGTACATAGTCTCATGTGGCGTAAAAGGTATTATCTATTGCTTGATGTCTGCTTGTCACGCTTCGAATTGAGTCACACGCTTTTTTACGGTATCTTGTTGAAACGTTCTAGAAATCATTACTGCTTCCTCACCACCATAAAATGAATGCTTTCGAGCAGCTTCTCTCTTGCCTTCGTTTGATCAATCAAGTACAGTCATGTAAAGCTGTAAAAATTTATTTCGACGAGCCCGAAATTTTTCAGCAGTTCGAACGACGAGTCCTTCGAGTGTGTGTTTACACAGACACTATCTATCAGTAACGTGCAAAGATATATAGTATCTACCTAGACAGTTCTTGTATACGACAAAAGGGCAGATTATTTGCTGTTCCAGCCTTATAACGTAGAGGATTCGTGCACTTTGAAATTCAAATTAGACTAGGGCAGCTAATGCAGAAAGATGCTCGGCTAACGATAAACAAATTTCAGCTTGTCTCAAATGATCGATACATAGATAGTAGATTGCAGCACAGCCGCACGTAAGATTTATGACGTGAGGGGCAAATGCATACAAAAAGTTCGAAAGATTTGATTGATTAGTTTAATATTTTAAGCCTCTGCTGGCACCGAATAAAGCAATTTGTGGTGATCAAGCAAAAATGAGTGCGTAATTACTACTCACTAATCAGCAATAGGGCTTTAAAGTAGGACTTAATTATAATGTTCTAAGCATCTTTGCGTCTGACTATTCAGGAGTAGCACGTCGACTGCCGCAGCCGCATTCGCAATCGCCACGTCTGCCTCCAGTAATCCTCCTGATAAGGCTCCAGGCCGGTGCAGCTTGGGTGATGCTAGCGGACGCAGCGGCTCGTGCCGCGATAAGAACAGACGCAAGGAATCCGTGATGTCAACGGCTGCAACGATGAGGGTTCTGAACGTTCTTAGGCATTGGGTCTCGAAGCACGCACAAGATTTTGAGCTGGACCAAAAATTGAAAAATCTTACTATCGAGTTTCTGGAAGATATCGTATACAGCCCGAATCTTTTGCCAGCTGAACATAAGGCTGCTAGTCAACTACTGAGGCTCATCACCAAGGAGGAATCTGAGAGCAACAAAGCTGACTTAAAGAAATTGCTTACTCCGCCAACGGTAAAGCAAAATGAATTTGGAAAATAATTTATTTATTCCAGATTTACGATATTTGTCCCTTTTTCATTTCCCAGACGCAAAGCAAGGAGAGCATCGAAACTCTATCGGCACTTGAAATCGCGGAACAGATGACTTATCTGGATCATCAAATTTTTATATCCATCGCCAGCGAGTGAGTATTTGAGATCCGAGCTCGCGCAATTGAATTTACTTAGGGTGATTTATCTCTTTTTTCTTCTATTGAATATAGAGAGTTTCTTGGACAAGCGTGGATGAAGACGGATAAAGCGACAAGAGCACCTCACATTATCCTTATGACAAAGAGATTTAACGAAGTCTCGCAGCTCGTAGTGTCAGAAATTGTGAGGCGATCAAATATGTCTGCGAGGGTGGCCGCCATTGAAAAATGGGCAGCGGTTGCCGATATAAGTCGAGTTTTGCACAATTACAATGGAGTACTGCAAATATGCGCTGCTTTCACAAATAGCAGCGTCTACAGGTTAAAGAAAACTTGGGAGAAAGTATCGAAGACGGTAAGATCGTTAAGTAGATGCTTTACATAGTATAATAATCAATAATGAAATTGGAAAACTTACTACAGACAAAACAAACAATCGAGAGACTTCAGAATATCGTATCGTCAGATGGCCGCTTTAGAAATTTGAGGGATGCATTGCATCGTTGCGACCCACCATGCATCCCTTACTTAGGACTGTATCTGACAGATCTCTCATTTATAGAGGAAGGCACACCGAATTTCACTGAGGATGGTTTACTCAACTTTTCAAAAATGCGAATGGTCGGTACCGTTTCATTTGATACTTATAATTTCTTCTCCTTTCGATCAAACTCCTGTTGTATCATAAAGCAATCATTTTTTTTTGTTCAGATTGCTCACGTGATACGTGAGATTCGACACTTCCAGCAGACGCCTTACAAAATCGAGTTGATTACAAAGGTGACCAACTACTTGTTGGATACCACGCTACTTCTCGAGGAGGAGGATATGTATCGCATGTCCTTGGAAATAGAACCAAGAACTTCAAGACTAAGTAACGCGACTCTTATTGGACTGCCACCTTCGATCGGCAGCCCGACACCACTCAAAAATTAAAAGGAGAATCAAACGCATTCAGTTTGATTCTTCACCGGGAATCGTCGCAAAATGTGCAGAAATCAGATTGAGCCAAAGATGTGTCTGAGAGGTGAGAAGCGACTTTCACGAAGTAAAAGGTAAGACTCTGGGTCGCCGAAAATTCGTAACACGTAACATCAATTTTATTTCTCAAAAAAAGTAATGTGCTATTTCACCTGTTATCTGTGATTTCAAATTATCTCACTATTGGAAGATCCTACTGGGCTGGTATTGAATTCAATCATATCCGTATTCAGTTAAGATCATTAAGAATCCAGATGAATGAATCATTAGCTTTAGAGATGATTCGTCGAGAACACTTCAAGAGACAGTTCATTGGGAACAATAGATCGCCATGAAAACTTGTCAATTAGTAAATTTCTTTAGAAGTAAACAATCCATTGCCAATATAGTATTTGACAGGAAAATTGGTCGAAGGAAACAACACAATTTATTGAATCCACAAAGCTGCGACTAGGTGCAGATAACGTTGCGTGAAGTTTGAAGTACTATCAATATAGCTCGATCTATTTTTATTTTTAATAGAATTTCCATTCAGTTATTGGTTCCTGAATTAACTCTCATTCGTGTGATATTTTTCGTTTATTTGAATTCGACGAATAATCTGAAATTGAAAGGAGCAGCATGGCGCGTATCGCGACGGATCGGACAGTCGGGACATACAAAGGAAGGGGAGCAATACGAGTTACGTACTGGCCAATCTAAAGGATGAAAGTAGAAGCGGTAATGCTAGGTTACCGAGACCTGGGTAATGTAAACGTTGCTGAGATTTCGACTATTGGTTTTCAGTTAACGACAGCTCAACTCGCAGTATTAATACTTGAGATATTTAAAAATAAGTTTATCGGAGTTGCAGTGAAACTGTACCATCAAATGCTGTGAATAAAACGAGAAGGCAAAGGGGTTGAGTGGAGTTTAATAAGGATTGTGTTTGACAATCAATAGCATAAAGAAGCTAATCCAAACGTATAAGCGGCAGTCCTTGAACACAGGCTGAAAATTCGACTCTCAGAGAGCCTACCAAAGACCGATACTTTCTCGAGTATCGCACTGATAGAGAAAAAAAAAGAAAAAGGAGAAAAACTATTTAAAAAACCGCAATTGCCGGTCAAACATATCAAATTAATATGATGATTTCGAGTACCTCTATTTATTCCTATTCTTAACCGTATATGCAACTATTAATTAAGGCTGCTGTGGTGTGGCATAGCATTGTGTGGCGCAGCATATCGCGATAAGCATCGCTCGAAATAAATAGAAAATTTTCTTAAAAATGGAGAAAATTATCTCCGCCGAGTAGAAGACTAGTCGAGCGATGTGTCCCAGCTGATGCAACTTTACACATTCTTAACCTACACACGCATGTATACCTCACCTCTCTATAAATATTATACATATACACATAATTATTTGTATATACATGTATACTATATATACTATACTATACACATATTACGTCACTACATCGTTTAATTATGACTATCGTTGTTGACCGATTTCATCGTATATGAAGATTTACCATTACCGAAGGTATTTATTATTAATGTTACGCCCGTATATATTATTATATCGTGGCATCTAGAAAGTTTAGAATACAATCTACTTCTCGTTTTTAAAAAACGAGGCGAGAACGCAAGCAGCAACAGTGAAATTGCTTGTTCCGACATCTACGGGATTAACCCTTTCGTACTGCTGCACGTCGCTTCACTCTGCTTCTCCTTCGAAAAAGGAACGACAAGCATCGCGACCCTCCGTGCCAATCGACCGTTTCCCTCTTTGGCTTCTTTTCCCAACTTCTTATCGTCGAGACGTGCACTCACTCTTACGCGATTATATAAATACAGACAGAGACGGGATACTTCATTTTTCTTGGCTGCTTACTTCCTCGCCTCTCAACTCGCTCGTTGACTCGCTCGATCGAAAGATACACCGGCTCGATAAACAGATATACCTCTCAGTTATTTTCTGAACATACTCTTATAGATTTCTTCGACGACGATCTATGACACCTACGACACCATGTCACTGGAGTGCAAGGGAAACTCAAAACTTCTATCGGGATAATTTATTGTTAATAGGCCAGTCCAACAATTACTTTACTGTTCACTGTTTTGAATTTGAAAAAAGCAATTCTTAAAATTTTTTAAAATAACTGTCCGGTGAGCTATGGAGGATAAAGACTGACAGATAGAATGGGAGATTAAGACACAGAAAAATTCTACAAGTAGGAATGAATTACGTTGAACAAGTTACTTGCAAAAGATCCTGCTACGATTGAACAATTTTATTGGGAGAAATTCGCAAGAATGGAATCAGCTCATTTTTTTCTGTACTACTGTGCAACGATGTAAAACTTGCCAGTCAATGAAAACTTGCGAGAGCTTTACTACTATGAATGCAGTCGCTGCGAGTCAAAATGAAAAATATTCTTAATATTCTGATTTCTCAGCTTCAAAGTTTTGCCAACTGCACTACGATTCGTATCCGCTAATCGAGTTATCAGGAAATATCAATGGTCTCCACAGTTACCATACATGCAATAACTCTCTGACTCTGTCGGTCTACCTTCGACTTCTTGAATGAAAATATATAATTTTTTTTTTGAAAATTTTACACTTAAGACGGCGTGACAGCGATTCAACGACGACAACAACCTATTGTCTTTCTAGTTCTTAATGAAAATACAAATCACAAATCATCAGCTGGTTGTGAGTAAACGTTAACTACATACTGAAACGTAGACATTCGTAATGTACTGTTAAACGGGGTGATTTGTTGCCTAGGATAATTTTTAATTATATTGTCGGTTCGATGAAATCGAACCGCTGACTGCTCATGGCGGAATACAAAATGTCATTGGCACTTTTTAATCGTTATTATCTTGTAATCGCTTTCAAATCTCAAGACGCTTCACGAATTAATCGAAATCAGTCGACTGTTTATTCTGGATCGTTTGATAAATTAATATTCTAGAAGTTAAAAAAAGTTATTAAAACGTTACCTCCCGATATCGTCTTCGCTCTCCTCCACTGACTTAAGATTTTTTCCGAATGCAATGCTAATGTCGCTGCTTCGAACACTCAAGTTTTCGTTAAAGTTATCTCTCGAGTTTCCATGTCGACATATAATGAAGTTGATATTTTTCTGAGTTAAATGAAAATCCGTCAACTTGTGAGATAGTATAGAAATTGGAGAGAGTTGAAGAGAGGAAATTAAATTGGAACCTGGTCTCTCGTCTTGAGTTTTGAATCTCGAATCCTGAATCTTATCGTTTCGATCAAGGAATGTTTAAATTTAACGGATAAGTAATAATAATAAATAACGAGCATAAGTAAGAAGTACGCTGTCTATCTCTTGAAAGATCACGAGGGCATTCCACTTAATAATGAAATGTTCCGAACCTTTACAAACTGTACGCTAATCGTATGTTAATACTGTCTATTACCTGTCAAGCATTTTATATCTCTTGTCTAGTATAAATGAAATAGAAAATATTCTTCTGTACACGCGGACTTGTTCAATTGCGAACCACCACCATTTTTCCCCGTGCGACTTTATTTCGTTCCGCTCTACGACCCAGAATGAGCTACATCGATTTTCGTAGCAGACTCACTCTCGCGCAATTGTTGTCTCGCTCGCGTTCTTGCTCCATAGCACCGTAGGAGTGGAGCGGTAGACGCGGAACGCATTATTGCTTCTATGGTATAACGTTTCTCATGAACTAAAACGGGCGCACTAGTTTAAACAGCTTGAGCAGTCAGAGCTCGTCGAGCAGTTCGAGCAATTTCAGTATTTCGGGCTTCTAAATTGACAAATCGTATGCTCCCACCGTACCGAAATCCCACGCATAATCACGCTGCTAACATACGAATCGGCCGAGTGAAGCCGGGAGTCAGCTTGTCGCTTCATTATCAGTTTATCACACTCGAGCGACAGTTCTGTCAAAAGATTCAATTAAGAGGTACCAATGCACTGCTATATGAAAATGAAATAATCGGGAGGAAAAATATCTCCCGGTCTACTGATAAAAAATTAACAAGACGATATCGTCAGAGCGAGTTTTCTCTCGATGAAATAAAATTTCAATGACGCCGAGCTTTGTTACCGTGAGCCGCAGGTTGGCGTGAGCCAGGATCTAGCCGGCAGCAAGATCGTACAGCAGTGCACAATGGATTCACTGCCGAGTGCAGCGCGTCATCTCTCACACAGTACTATATTGTCGTGCTGCGTTGAGAAAATCATGAATGAAGAAAAGTTTTTCTCGTGATAAATAATGCTCTCTGGACTTGGGAGTCTTGCGAGCCTGGCGTAACAATCTGGTTCAGACTCCCCAAGATGCCGATTTGCAGATGTTTCTTTTTTTCACGCGTTTGCCTGTTGAAAGAGGACTCTCTCCATTCTTATCCATGCCGATGCACAGACACGCTTTTAAAGGTATTAAAACAATCCATTTACATGTAGTCTTTCTCTGCGTTCATCACGAGTTTCCAAGCATCCAACCTTTCTCACTTTCTTCTTGCCTGTGCTCTTTAGTGTGCTTCCGCAGACTCATTCTATTCTCCATATTTCTGTATCCTTTCCGTCTCTCGCTTTTCCTATAGTTTTCACTTCTCTCATTATTCGGCAATTTACCGTCTCTTGCTAATGCACATAGTCGGGTGTGTCTGACGCTATATTCTTCTACCACTACTCTATCGCTACTATTGCAATAGCACGAATACTTGGTGTCGACTATGTATAACAATTTTATATGTGTGAATTGCTTTCTCGGTCTGGTATCGCTAGTCCGCTAGCCTCCTAGCCAAGAAGTAGATTTTTAAATTTGCACATCGGTGTGAGAACAGCAACTTTAGAGGAAATAATCTTTTGTGAATCTCTTTCCTGGTTGCACTGGTTTCTGGACCTTTTCTCTCTTATTTGTTATACAGAGATATTGAATAAAGGATACTCTAAGTATCATGTGAATAATAAAAGTAATTTAAATTTAGTTATACTCAGTTCTATTGCTCAGATGATTTGTTGGGACATTTATAACTGTACTTGTAATATCCAGGACAGTTAAAGAGAAAAATCTCTCTAGACCACTCTTTTGTATTTGCTTATTTGCATAACGTTGTATGCAATTAATACCTAGTGATTTTCTGCTAATTACTTTTACTTTTATTCCAGTTTATATAGTTTGTATTGTACATATTTACGACATGAATTAATCCCTAATGGTATTGTAGCCTGCACTGCGAGTAATTCTTACTAAAAATAATTGCCAATTCTCATAAATTTCGTCGACATTCAGACTGGATTTTAGATTCTCTTGTTACTCTTATTTATTAACAGCATGCGTCCATCGGCTCTTCCTTCTCCTCAATAATTCGGGTTAATAGAAGCGAGCTTATTAACACGTGCTCTTATCTTCAAAGGTAGGTTTTACTACAGGTCCAGCTTATAGCCAGCATACTATAAACAGAAACAGAAATTACGGACCCATGACCTTCTTAATGTCCACGGGTCGAGCCAAATGGTTAATGTCCGGTATTTCGGACAGCAGGGTCAAAATCGGGAGAGTTCCGGTTGCGTCGCCTCGCTGAGCCTCCCCTCTTCTATAGCGTGTATTACTCGAGCAATTTCCTAAAGCAATCTGCATCGTGATAAACGGACAACCGTACTTTACTGTGCACACGAGGTCAGGCTAAAAATGTTCGGGCAGCTGAGATTGCTAGAATGAGTCGCAGTCGAGTCTCCATTCGAGTCCTGATTCTCCTACTTCTACGGCTCTACAACCCTATACTCCTATACACTTCACCCTCTCATATCCTGTCAGAGTTTCATATTATTTCCTGGAATGTTAAAGCAGAGCATCACACGTTAACGAATTCCTCGGGGCTCACGCAATCGGTTTGCGGAACTATGTTAGTAATAAGGACTGATATCGTCAGGTTTCCTAAAACTCTTGCGATATTTGTCAAGCTAATCGTTCGACTAATTGATCTGCTAGAAATCGATTCTCGGTGCCGTCACACGTGAGGTTCGCTCATTCGAATCAATCGAGCCAGTCACTGTTGTTCCCGTTCCTGATATACGTGACATTTCATTTAATTAGTTGTCAATAGAACTGGTGATTGATAAGAGAATCTCGAGATCTCATTCGAGAGAAACTGAACCTCAGAGGCAATTCTTCACTGTTTAATTGAAATTTCTTCTCCCAACGTATCTTGCGGGAAAAACTTCTTTTCCTCCTATTCCTAGCAACTTTCTTGGCATTCGGTTTTTTTGTTGTTGTTGGAGTTTCAGGCTTTCGTACGTACTTCATCTTCCTTAATTCTTGGACCTAATAAATTAATTCAACTTCAAATCAATTTGCTATTAGTATAATAGAATTTCTGAGAGTACGGAGTCACGTGTGCGCCAGGCCTAATTATGTGAAATTAACGCGTTGCAATGAGTCTGTTAATGAGGTACGATGCAGTACAGGTATTATTACGGAGTTAGCTCGAGGGCTTAATACGAATAAATACTGACTGGTACAATAATAATTTCTGCGTTATTTCGTACTTGTATAAAATAATACGAAATGTTGCGCCGCGATACATATTTATGAGCGCGCTATGTGAATAAAGAAGGAGGGCGGCGAGTTACGCTAAGTATTTGCCGAATCGCCTGATTGTCATGGTCCGTTTTTTTGCTCAAAGAGCTTTAGTTCAATAAAAATTGCACTACGGTCTCTACTGTAGTCGAGCGGACGAGCCTGAAGTTTTATTCTATTACTTGCTGACTGTCTTCACGCGATGGTTGAATCTTCAGAGAACACTTTGATGAAAACATTCTAAACGAAGTAAATACATTGCTTCGGCTTCGACGGAATATCTATGAAGACGAGCTGTGGGTTTAATCGAATGAGAGAATTACAATGGGGAGAGAGGCTTGTTGTTCTGTTGGCTGTTGTTAGTGAAATATATATGCTGCCATCAATGCATAGCAGACACCCAGAATTTAAAAGCCGACAATCAATAGGGGTCGTTATTCTCCCCTTTGCTAATGATGTATCTGTTTTATAAACTTCTGTCGAGGGATAGAACGTCAGAAGCGTCATCCATCTTCGCCAGAGGCGTCTCCCGCATGCTCGCGATACGTTAATTATTCGAAATTCGAGCCTTGTTATAAAGAGATTTTATACCTAAGCTTGAGCTTAACGATTGTTCAATAAACTTATCACTTGAATAATGACACGTTCGCAGCCTTATCTTATTTCGAAGAATCTCCCAGAACAGCAACCTTCTCCAGCCAAAGCTGTTCCAGCCGAGCGGAATAACGTGTGATTAGATAAGTATACGTAGATGGATAGGATCGAAAGAATATCGGTAGGAAAGGCGCGAAAGAAGAGTATCACGCGGGACACAGGAATGGGAGTGGGACTGGAACTGGGAATGGGAATGGGAATGGGAATGGGAATGGGAATGGGAATGAGAATAGGAATGAGGAGGAGATTGGATAGAGGCTCAGAGAAATTTGATTGCGAGAGGACGCGATAGAGAGAACTGGGCAGCTCGTCCTAAAGGATTCAAAGCGATTCGATCTGACTGGCGAACGTTTTGCGCGGACAAACCGTACGTATAGCCATAACGTTTCCGCCGGAATTCTACGTCAACGTCAAAAGCTCCTGTATATTCCGGATCATTACTCGATGCTATGCCACCCGAGGAGTTTCGTGGAACTGTGTTGCTCGAAGCTCAACATTTTCCCTGATGCACCCGGGTACACAGTACGAGGCAAACAATGATTTGCGGCCAAATATAGGATCAAGCAATCGCTGATTAATGGTCCTTCGCACGTGACACAAAGCACCACTCCGCAATTTCATCGTTACACCACAGCGGGCGGCGATGGCAGTAGCAGCATCGCTGGCGTTAACAGTGACGGCCCCACATACATATATGTTCCATCGCGATCAAACAATTTTGGCAATAAACCAGCTGGATGTGCTCGATTCGGCTGTTATTAGCCACGTTCTCACCATACGCACGTAACCTCAGCTAACGCGTATTTAATCAAGCATAAATGTTTCTATTTTCATGAGACGCTTATGGTAGTGTATCAGCATCTACATCAGGAAAGGAATAAGATTCGTTGGTATGCAGCGACGTGTTGCACGGTGTGTCACGATGTGGGCACTGATAGTGCACTACTTGCACCATATCCGCAACATCGGCAGACAGATCTCTTGTACAAAGTTTGTGGACAACACCAGTATCACGTTCAACCCGCTGCTGCTGGTTCATCCGCTATAGCCTATCCCTGTCTACCCCCGGCTACCCCTGGCTGCCCCTGTCTAGCCTTGCTTACCCTTTCCTATCCCGACGCACGCAACTCTCTGCCCTCTCTAGGATAACGAGAACAAATTGGACCGTTACTAGTTGTGGCGTCGCTCGTGTGAGTTTTAATGAACATTCTCTTAATTAGAACCATAATTATAAGCTGAGCTAGCACTGCGGATTCTGGAGTCCAGCAAATTCCCTCGTTTTACCTTTTTTTTCGTAACAGAGTTTCGTAGCTTTTATATACTCGATTAGACGATCCTAACGAGCGATGCTTTACAAACTTGTTCTTTTTTTTCTTCGTAATTCTGGAAATAGCCTCGGCGTGATACCAAGGGGCTTGCGTATGATCTCCGAAAAAGTTGAATTGCTGCTGTAGAGATACCATTGATAAGATGCTCTCGTGCGAATACGATCAATCGACTTCGTGGTTTAGAATAGGATATTTATCACAAGACAGCAAGAAACCTCTCTTTCTTACCATCTGATAGAACTGTTAAATTCGAGCATCGGGCTTTGGACGGTTTTTACTTTCATCCCGGTAGGTTGGTAAGATTCAGAATGAATATTGAGAACGGCCAATGTATGAACATTTAGGTTATCAAATCTTCAAACCCGAAGTGCTCATGGATTGACCAACGTGCATAACATTGTCACAACCACTAACGTCGAAACCCGGATAATTAGCGCAATCGTAACATTAACTGTAACAAGCTACATTCCACGATAATCCCACTAGCCTAGTTTCAAAGTAAATAGGGATTGACAGGGTAGTATCGAGGGATTTTGTTAATATTGGTAAATCCTGTTATCCTGTTGATTATGCTGCTTTCTCATTGACCATAATGCCCCTATGACCCTAATTGTATAATCTGACGATTTTTTATTACTAAATAATAAAGTCACATCAAAGTGAAAATTTATATGAATTTGAAAATTGTTTTTTTTTTTGTCAAGACACGCCTTTTCCTGCGACGTCAGAGAAAGCTTTAGCCAGTGGTCGAGTTATTAACTGTATTCTAATAGGTTGGCGACGATTCGTGTTTACACACTGACCGTGCTTCAATTCCCAGGAGACTTGCTCACACGTTGGATTGGGCCATGCGACTTCGTGGGACATTCTCAAGTGATTTACAGTTCTATTGACATATCCTATAGGATCCCTTAGGATCGTTCTCGTATCTCGCATCCCATCCCGTCAACTCTTGATATGCGACCCACAACCTAAAGAAACCTATACGAAGGTTCACGATAAAAATTTGAGATAACTCATAACTAATTCTGCTTCTCCTAGTACTGAGCTGCCGTTACGAGTTTGATATCCAGATATAAAATGAAACTTCAGTGAAAATATATTTAACTGATTGGCGCTTTCCTTGGTAAACTGTCACTTACCTTCAATGCGTTGCATTCAGAAATAGTCGATTCTCCAGTTTTCTTTTTTCGGCTTCATCAATCAGTATTTACGATCCAATTGTGGATGTAGAACGTGACGTTTTACGGGTCACTAAGAATCTTACGCCACCCCAAAAAGTCGATCAGAGGGAGAAGGAAAATTATATGAATACGATGTTGAGCTTAGATTTAAGACAGCGGATTAGTTTTCGCACATGGGTTATAGAGCTCTCTCATCCCGGATAATTCTGAGCACACGTACTTAACAGCTTGAGCTCCCATCAATTAGCAGCAGCCATCCATTTTCAAGAAAATATACGTTATTACGAATCGAGGCTAATCTAGTCTATATGAGGAATATATTAATCGGGCAGCACTATGCCAGTAGTACGAGCTACTCAAGTATCAATGCAAATTCTACATGAAATCAGTGCAACGTTTTCTCCATCAACCAAGCGAATAAAGCGGTATTGCATTACCCGATCGACGCCGTTCCAGACACTCAGTTGCCCCTAATTTGCTATGCACCCTCAATTTCATTAAGTAATTGCAATTCCGCCCTCCTTATTTTTACGGCTAGGGCTCTTTTACGTCTCCTCATAAAATTTCAGCTTAAGAGCTGCGAGCAGTTGAACATTCCCAGTGACCCTGCGTGTTTTTCAAGCTTATTTCAACGCACTAACTTGGAATTCAAGAATTAAAATTCATCTCGCATCCTCGAAAGGCCTCCTCACGTAATTCATCGATTGGACAGTCAACGTTGGCAAAATTCTTCGGAGATAGTTTGAAAATCCTGAAATGTTGACGGTTAAGTAATCTTATCATTTAATGTTAAGACTCAAAATGGGAAAAAGCTGATGTTTCTTAACTGCGTCACAGAAAAAGTTGAATGCGCGTGCAGTCTTCTTGCTATTCCAGTTGAAATCCTATATGTATATCGACAGGTACCCACGGCACAAGTACATAGTCGTACGCAAACCTGCGTGCGGCTGCATAAACGGAACAGGCCAAAGCACCGAAGAACTGAAAACAAGCGATAAGCGACTTAACGTATAAACCATCGCCTACTCCAATGCTAATCCGATGATTGTGCGAAGGTGCGTCTTAGAAGGGTACCATAAAAGATTAATTTTAGCACCTGGTTTTCAACGTTCTTCAACAAATCCGCTCTTATTAATCCAGAGCATTTCCATGTTATATTACAAACTCATCCATTCTCGATGTGGGGAAATCATTAAAATGTCAATACATATTTGGACTCGGCATAAGAATTATGCTGATAACAGAATTGAAATGTTGAAGAGAAAGTGTTACTTAATAATCAATTAAAAATGAATGAGCATATCAAATGAAATCCAATTACATGATGCACTCGTAAGTGTCCGTGGGTATTTTCAATAATTCTGTGAAATGTGGTACTGAGTTTGGTTTTTAAAGATTTAAAAATACCAGGAGACAGAGTACTGCCTACATGAAATGTATCAGTAGAGGATCAAGCGCCAGCGGATGCTTTTATGCTTCGAATAGCGAAAGCCATCCATAAATCCGAGCGCCTTCTCCTTGTAACAAAAATTTTATTTTCGCCGGAAAAATGTCGCGGCCGCATTTTACGTTTATGCACGAGCTGTAGCGAGCAAAGAAACAGCGGAAATGAAAAACGGTGTTATGCATATTTTGCTTATATCGGGAACGAAACTTACGTGAATATGTATTTCCTATACTTGCATCTATTTCGTTCATTGTACTTTGGAAAGATCATGCGCAAACATCAACAACTGAATGTTACGACAACAGACAGAATGAAAGAGAATCACTGGTGGGTTTGAGCCTTTGTAACGTTATTAAATGAAAAATTGTATAGATGAAAGATCGAGATCATACGAAATTTGTTATGCATATCCCAAAGGGGCTAGATCGGTTATTCCCAGATTTATTAAAGCATCTTTCAACATCAGAGAAATAGCATTCGTACAGTCTCCTAACAGCTGCATTATCTAGAGCAGGAACCGACAATCCTTGCAAGCGCGACACGTCGTTTTCCAATTTTTTATGAGTTGCGCATATTCGATGGCTCATTTTAATATGACGAAAAATACATGAGCTGCATATGTTCCATCAGCTTGTACATAACAGAACGGGTTTTGTTATCGAAAATCGCTAATGGAGAACAGCTGAGAGTACAGAAGAAAAGGACACGGCGTTGAACATGATCGTCTCCAACCGTACCGGTGTACGAGAACTAATACGAGTCCATCTTAAAAAAAATAAACATGAAAAATTGTGTAGTCTCGTTTAGACCTGGTCGAAAATCGGTAACGATGCACTTGAATACATACACTTGGAACGTATAACGTGTAGATCGGGGAGTACAAAACGGTTCTGCAGGCGAGTACCGGAATTCGAAACGAGAGTAAGTAATAAAAAAAGAGAATCGCACCGAATGGTTCTTCACCACTTTGAAATTACATTTTTTTTTTACTTTTTCCATGCCTCATGGTTATATCTAGTACTTGCATTCTCGTGTATGAACATTAAAATTATATGGACGGTGCACTAGCGAAAGTGGATTTACGATAGCGATACGCTTTTAAATGTCCGCGTTTCTCTTTCCAGCGACTCCAGCAGTTTGCAGTGGCCACTTCGAGCAATGATTGATCATTCAAGTTTCTCGTAGTACAACAGAAAATAACTAGACTGGCTGTCCGAACCTTTAGGGATCGGTTGGTTATGAACAACGAACTTTTGTCAGATCTCCATATTTATAATCATTTTAGCTTTGTATATCGTGACGATGCCGCCACGTGGATACCCTTCCTTACAGACAGCAGCCAGCAATCAGCATTCAACTCAAAATTTCTGTTTGAGATGAAAGACCGCAGCGTCGGCAAAGTCGCTTAGAAACTCGGCTTTTCTCGAGTATCGTCATTCCCCGCATAAATATGTATGCACTCGGTGATACTCACTCTCGGCGTTCGCGATACAGAGTAGGTATTTCGGAGTTTCCCGAACGTCAGCTCACCGAAGTACCGTTCATTACTCTAGGATTAATCAGCACTTTACTATGAATTAATGGATGAGGGCGCTGAATTTACTTAGTGTTGCGCGTTATGAGTGAGAGAGATAGATTGACAAGGACGATCACAGGATTTGTGAAAAGGAGTTCTACAGTTCTCTTCACTTTTCATCAATAGTTCCGATCGTATTTCGCTTGAAAATAAACTTTCAAGAAATACGTCAGCCCCCCATCTTTTATAAAATCATATCTTATTCAGTGTTATTAAAGTGTTCTGCGATTCTCTATAGGTTTTGGGTTCAGCACATATCCAGATTCATTGAAAAAAAAAATCATTTTCAGATAAGTATTTCAATGAATCAATTTTTCGTATAAAATCTGATCCCCCCACCCGAAACACTGGATGGATTAATCAGGTTCAGGTATTTGATTTGTATAACTCTCTGAGAACTATCCGGAAATTAGAACTCCCGGAACGTATATTTCTTTTTTTTGCGAATCTACCCTACTAACTACAAAAATCTTCAAAGTCCCGGATCTCTTTAAATTGTAATTTCTCCTTTGGGTTTTACGGCGTATCGTTTACTTTACTCTTTCGTCGTATACCTGAATCGTTTCTCGTTTCTCGAACTGTTTATTTGTTGTACAGATTGTGTCATCTAAAATGCTTACCCGTTTAAGTACCTTCTAGGATATTTCCTAGTTCTTCGCGTTTCTCGTCATAGATACTCTATCATTGATATATTCCTCTTCAAGATTTCTTCAGAGATTTATTTGATTAGATTAATTCATCATAGTAATCTTCAGGATATGTTCTTATCTGGGGGATTTTTCTGTCAATTTACAATATCTTGTTTCCCAATTAGAACTTCATGATAACTCACCTAATTACTTTTCAATCGTAGAGATTTCCAGTTCTTCTGGCGGGCACACCGTTAAAAAGAACTGTGTCTAAAAATCCTTGCACGAATTTCATCTCCGAATCCCAAGGACCCATTGATACCTTGTTACTTTAATGGCACTAGTCCTTTGGACAGAAACTGAAAACCCTTGCATCTGTCTTTACACGTTTTTTACTGAAAAAGTTCGATCGATCAGCTGGAATGTTCCTAGTTTCATCCCTCCGGGTCAACATGATGCATGGAAGTATTCCCTCCTGGGTTTGCAGGCGCTCGGGACACAGGACACGGGACACAGGACACTGCGAACAGGAGTATAAAGAATCAAGGGAAGGCTGCAATATCCCACAAATAATCGGTATCTTTTAATTGGCTTACGAATTCTGTTACAATTGGAGTCAACGGAATCGACAGACCGAAATGTCCTTATATACATGAATAATGTGTCACAATTTAACATCCTCGAATAACATCGCTAAGTATATCATTATTCTTGACTAACAATTGATCTCATACAATTCGATACTTATGTCCTACCAGTCGGGGGGGGGGGGGGTAAGAATTCGTATCACTAACTACATATAAATAGATCAATCATGTTGGAATGTACAGGGGCCAATCGAACCAGCGAGATCGGAAGCGAAAGAAAGAAAGATTTCTTGTCAGTCATTCCTTCCTTATTAGATGTCGAATTTTCTATTCATCCGAATGATTTGGGTGCTTACGTCCACAGTATAAAAAAGCGCACGTGACTTCGAATGAAATAATATTCACTGGTCGTCTTTGATATTGTAAAGTTTGTATAGCGCGTAGGCTTTCTATGAAAACCGCATGTCCAAACTGATTATTGGCTATTGATTGTTTGCCACGAAAAGCACAGCTTCCGATGTCGCTGACGAAGTCTTTCCACGTAAATAAAAGTTATTCTTTTAGGCTCAGAATTTTCTTCTTCGTTTCTCCATCTATTCATTAATTTGTTTTATCGACATTTCTGTAAGAAAGTTCATCATGAATGAGGGCAGGTACAAAGTTATTGTAGACCAAAACGGAGTTATATAAGAGCTTAAAAAAAACATTCTTTGGTCATAAGATCCGATCTACGGAGGAGTGCGTGAGTATGTGTCTTCGGGATGGCGACGCTGGCGTCAGCTTCAAACTCGATGCAATTAAAATAAGATACCAAGTGAAAGTAAAGATTCCACGTAAACTTCGTTTTGACATTGCAGTTGCCGTGCGCGCTTATATCTCGCATGTATTATACTTTAGTCATTTGATACATCTTATCGTTTTCTTAAGCGTTACATTATTCACAATGATCCATTTTTCGCGCGACTACTTCTGACGCAAAAGTCTTTAATAGTTCTATAAGTATAACTTAATGTTTCTTTCAAGTATGTACAAAGTGCTAAACTACTACTCGGCTATTTACCTAGATGGTGACTATTTCAGTCAGATTGTAACGGTCGAGCTTCTTTCGCAAAATCCTCTGCGAATCCTCTAGAATACGTACGTGTCGCTGGGACTCTCGTGATATTTAGGACTGATGTTACATTTGGTACATCCACTACTGTACTCAGGATACTCCGATTGTGTTTCTCGTAAGAAGGTGACATTGATTGAGTGGATCGAATCACCTTCGCCTGGCACCTGCCTCCAATTCTTGGAGCTTAAAATATTTTCAAGTGAAGCTCAGTTGGAAAACTTTCCAGATTTATCTCGGTGGGCGATTATAGACTTTTGAGCCGCTTTCCTGGCAGGCCAACCAATCATTGGGAGCGCCTCGACATAATATACAAACCACCCTGGAATTCTCGAACGTTACATCCGAAAAAGGATTCTATAACTTATACACAGAAAATCCATTACGATGCTACTTTGCTTTTTGCAAAGTTTAACGTTATCGCAATGACTGAAATTTTTTAATTATAGACACATTTGCATGTGGACGCAAGATATGAATGAAATCTAAGTTTCTGAAGGATTTGCCGAATTCCAAGAATCGTGTACTCGTTAGGAGAATGGTATGATCTCTTCAAATAAGAGATCATCCCTAGATGCTAGTCTATCTTTTGTTCACTTCAGTTCAGGGAAATCGAGTTTTATTTAAAAAATATTTTCAGAATTCAAGACTCGATTTTTTTTTGCCCTCCCGCAACCTTTGCTACGAAGGAGTAGTAGGATACAACGAGCAAGCGATCGTATTTTTATTAAGCTCTCTCCCTCTCTTTCTCTCTCTTTCGCTTCGTTCATCCTTTTCAGATACATATGCAAATGGATGCGCACGGGCGTGCCATAACATGAGCACTCATACACGCGTCTCATACAGTCGCAGACATTCGAGAATAAGGAGAATTTGCTCCGAGTAATAGGAATTTTTGAGCCTGTGGCGAGTTCGGCATTTACGCCAACGAAATACGGTATCCGTTCGGCAACGGAAGCATAAAATGTAGTAACAGTAACTCACAATTCCTATTATACATACAATGGATATGTCACGCTCTCATGAGTCATTAACTTGTTAATTCGTAAAAGAGAATCGAAGTTTAGCATCAGCGTCCGTGTGTTCCGCATATTTATTGACGTGAAGAATTCAAATTTTTCGAAACAGAAGATGAGTCCAGGCCGATATCCGTGCATTACAGGTGTACTTGGTTACATTTGTCGGATCGCTTCCAGCTCGAGTATACTCGTTCGCACGGGTACAAGATTTCCAAATGATCCATGCTCCAGGAGAAATTGCTAAAATTCTTCGAGATGAGACGTATTCGCGAGCCACCGAAAGCTTCCCATTTTCCTCCTTCTTTTCCTCTCCATTCGGGTCCATTATCCCGTCCTTGTGTCTTGCCTTATTTTCTTTTTCCTCTCTTCACTGCTACTTCTTTCCAGAAGAAACGAATGTCGCCCTAACAAACACATACTCTTTCGTTCTTCTGGTCAGAAAGGAGATTTGTTGGGTTATAGAAAATTGATCTACTGTTATAGTATACATCGCGAAACAATAGTCCTATGTGGGTGGAAGGTATTAAAAAAGAAAAGAAAAAAATTAGAAGATAGGAAGGCCAGCACGCAGGAAGCAAATCGATAAACAGGCTTTAGAATGCTTGAAGATATAAAAGAAGCATGGATGGAGGAGTTCTGAAGAAATTTAAAAAGTGTTGAAAAAAGAAAGAACATAAAAGTATGAGAACTGCGTGATTTTTGTGGTTCTATTGGAAAGCATAATGGCAGCAGACTATTATTTGCAGGAAATCGATGACATTATGCTCATCCGAGAGGCTGAAATTAAAACTCCGGGTGCTCGCAATACTTTAGCCACGATTTGGGAATATGGCGGGTAGGATAAACTCGATAATATCATGGCGGCTCGTCAAAACGTCTCAATGGGCAACCTTGTAGAATCATAGAGCATTACGCAGACGGTACCACAGAAATTCGATAACAACACAGTATTTAATTACGCGAGGCTCGATCGTCTTAAGTATACAGCTGATATCGTGAAAAAGCGCAATTTTTCGTCGACGTTGTACGATATCGTTATCGCATGAACGAACCGGCATTAAAGACGTTCATGCATCCCAATTAATCGATAACGCGTAATCAATCGCTCGATGCATCCCCATCGGACACGCACGAGTTGGATGATTTCGAATCGCTTTTCTAACTATTCGGCATCAAAATGAGAAAAATACTTCTCAAGTTTCGTCGTGGTACGCTGCTTCTCTCTCTCTCTCTCTCACACACACACACACACACAAACACACACATTTCGCGGAATGTCTCTCATTTAGTAAATCATTCCTAGCTCACACGTTTCCTTCCCACACAATTTTTATTCCATTCGACGTGTATCTCTTTGCAAGAGAAATTCGCCGCACATCCCCAAGATTTCCCGCAACAGCTCAACTTTAAGTAGGTAGAGAAGAGTAGAAGGGGCGTTTTCTATCGCCACTCGATATCAAACGACGTTCCTGTTGCGCAAGTCGCAGGACGTTTGTCTTTGATGGTTGCTTAAATGTAGAAAAAAAAGGAAAGCGTTGCTTCCTCTTTTATTTGCCTGACACCGAGGCTCAGAATAAGTGGGAATGGGAACGTGAGGTAAAGGAAGTTGAGAGGGGGGACAGGGTGTGAGAGATCAGCGAATGACTGAAAGTATGAAGGACCTGCTGAAGAAACGATTAATGAAGAACTCCGTCGAGCAGTCACCTTGCAAAAGATCCCGCGTGCACGAGCAATAAAAGCAGGGCGAGAGTTCGTGTCGCAGCTCCGCTCTTGCTTGAATTTCCATGCTGCATCGCCGCCGGGTGCTCCCCTATAAACCAAGAGAACCACAAAGCATTAATTATTACTAGTTAACGGATGAGCCCAAGATTGAAGGAGGACATGGAAAAAGCCACGGGCTCCTCCTCCCTCGAGAGAAAATCGCTACGGACTATCATGTTAAAGCTTTATGACCGTGATGGCTCCTGTGAATTGCTTATTATAACATTTTCTACCGTTCTCATGTCATCACTCTTGTCTCCTCTTACATTTTCTCTCACAACCTGTCTAATCGGAAGAAACTTTCTCACTTTCTCGTGTTCCTAACGTGAACAGCGAATGTGAATATGTCTGGGAAGACAAAGTATAAACAGGGGAGCAATAATACCTGCCCTATTAAAAGTATTGTAGCAGTTGTTTTTACAGTAGTTGTTTTCCAAGACACTTTTACCCTCCACTGTATCTGAGCTTCCTGTTCCTAGTTCAGTTCAAGAAGTGCGTTATCCTATGTATATAACACGAGATCTTTCGTGTCGTTGTGATGGCTTTTAAGCGCACCATGATGAATTATGAAATTTCGAAGCAACAGTGTCCTCGGTAGTTTGTCTGCAGGGAAGCGAAGATCCCGAAGGACCCTCACATTATTCATAACCGAGTTATACGAAAAGCATTCACCAACGATAGAAGCGCACATTTTTTTTATAAAACGTGCACTGCCATTTTATGAAAAACATGGACGGTTTTCAAAAGAGCAAGAGGTCGAGCCACGAGAGTGTTGGGATATAAGAGGATAAGAGCACGAAAGGTCGAAAAGTGAAGGCTAAGAACGCATCTGATAGCGGGATAGTAGAAACTGTCGAAGATCGAACAATGGGATTGTATACATGGATTTGGAGGATCGAGGGATATTTTAAATTTATGTTGAAGAGAATCGATGAAAGAGCGAAAGGAGCTCGAAACTGATATAAACGAATTCATTGTAATATTGAAATTTAATTTTAATCAAACCAACGGCAGACATTTCCGATTTTATAATTCCGGTGAAAATATTCTATTGTTCTTATTTTCCGGGTACAACTTATTTTACCGAGTCGTCTAATACAACCCCTAATAAATGTATCTTTGTATATCATTATAACAGTTAAAAGAGAATCGCTATTAACCTCAAATTGTAATTCCGGCAGGAAGCTTATTACTGTACCCACGGTATCGGAAAAACTTCCCATTGACCACGGCCATTATACAGTGATGCATTATTGATGTATAGCTTAATAAAAAAAAAAGATAAAAAAATGAAAAAAGCAAGAGCACGTAAAATTTAATTAGCTGCCTTAGGCAAGCCGAAACGCGTTATCTGGCCTCTGCTCCCTCGTTGCTGATTGTCATTCGTAAGTCCTTTCATTAAACATAATGAGTACGGCAGTCCGTCAATACGATTCGTACTCTCATTAGCTGTCGTCAAAGTGTATCGAGGACCTGGATACTGAGTGCGGACATAGCATTGTCCCTCGGTCCTCTCGATCCCTTCCTTGCTCTTGCTCGACCGCATATAAACTTAGTCGTCCATGTAGATCTATGATAGATCTACAAGGGATGTTTCTGAAAAGTTCAGCAGTTCGAGCTACTGCAGACTTAAATGTAGACTTTTCGATTGCGAGAAAAATTTATATCCAGTCTACGTACAATAGATTATCAGGTAGGCTACAGACTACTACGCTGCGCTTACGAGCGACGTATCGCGTATGCCTCGAAAGTGCATTATTCTGCTGCTGGAAGCAGTACTGGTACTCTCGTTTATGTATCCACCGTGCAAGCTACCAAATCTTGCAACCACCTTTTGCAACCTCCGACTATCCATTGCCTTGTTCACGAATGTGGGAAACCACATGAGGATACGTGCCATCTATTGCATGAATTAGCACTGAAGATGGCATCGATTAAAGAGTAAAGAAGGCAAAGCGAGAGAACGAGAAAAAGGAAAACAAAGGTGATGCTGATGCTGGGGAAACCATACAGCTCTTCTTCTAGCACTTATTGAATGAAGAGTCACAGACGCGGAACGAATGAATGAGAGGGTTTTCGAAAGTTCGATGTTTCCCGGTGACAGATGTATCGAAACTTTCTCATCGTCGTAGGAGAATTGGGTGAGCCGAAAAGCACCGAATTGACAAAGCGAATCGCGACAATTAAGTAAGAAGCTGTTTGCAAACCTGACTTCTGCAGGCACTTGAAGAAGCAAGGCTATTGTTTTCCTGTTTTCGTACAGAACATTCTCAATCCACGTCTACAGCATCTCTAATCCATACTCCGAAGCTCCCTCGAGACTTTCCAACCCCTCGGTAAATCTACCACGAGACAAGCTAACTCGAGCAGTCGATTATTCCAACGCGATAGGCACTAGTACTACTACTACCACTGGCAGTAACGCTACCTACTTCGACCATAGCACCATTCGCCGGATACATTCGAACCGATAGCGAGCAGTCGACTTGAAGAAATGCGATTGTTCTTGTAAAAGGGGACTCTGTCGAATAAACCGTGAGACGCGTCTTAATCTTCCTCTTCCACTGTCAATCCTCTCCTCTCCCGACACGTCTGATAAAACAGTGGCGCTGCCAATATTTTTCTTTTCTCGAGTTCTTCGTGCCCGTTATACTGTACAACATTGGGTAAGGGGGAACGCAGTTCATTTCTCACAACAAGCTCGAAAAATACGAGCACTGATTTAGCATTGTCGTGAACTGTCGCCGTCATTCCTCAGAGTGGTGTTTAATTATGCGCTGCACTTACCGCGATGCCGGAGCAGCTATGTCAGATGCCTTTATCATATGATGGCAACCCTTTTAACACTTTAACAACGAGCCGGCACATTCTCCTATAGCTGCAGGTAGCCATAGTGAATCTCTAGCCCACTGCAGTGGTCATAACCATCTCGCTACCCTTTGTCTGGACTGGTACAACTAGCAGGAAGTTTTTTTCTCTGTAATTGGAGCACACTAGTAAAATTTGTTAAGGATCTGTTTTTTTGGCAGCATTTTCAGTTGATTACAGCGAAAGGAGAAAAACATCCTCAACATCTTCAAACTGACTTAATAACGTTGCTATTGTTTTGTGTGAAAATGATTTGGAAAGACGACTCTTCTGCTCCCACTTGATTTACGATGACTACTCGTGCTTCTCCGGAATGTCGTCGATGACGATCCGTAGAGAGTTCACAATTGGCACGAAAGGTTTAATAACGATGCTGCAAAGCCGCAGACGCGGAAAGCTGGATAGCTACAAATGCAACGTTAATGAAGGATTTTTAAACTCAGATTTAAAAATAGAAAACGAGAGGCCGCATTTAACGAAGTACAATTAATCGAATGAAAAGCATCAGTCGACGAAAAGATGTGCTGAATTTTCTTATTTTTAGGATTCGAAACGGTTGAAAATGCGCTCGAAAAAATGAACAAAGAACTCGTAGAGTATCTAACAAGATCAAGAAGAGCCAGAAATGGGACCTGGAAGGAGATAGGAAGGCCGCTTGTTTCGAGAATAATGTAGGTATATAGTACGTGTGCGTACATACCTAAGTCGAGGTGTATGCTCTTCTAGCGAAAGGGGCTTGGGAGTAGCTGACAGGGATTTGCATGGGACAATATCTCGACTGATTTATCCCTCGAGCTAGAATTTTGGTGGGATAGGAGAGAAAGAGCGAGAAGGAGGGTAGACTTATCTGAAGGATTTATTTTGCCGGTGCCTTACGCGGTGGCCACAATGGAACGAGGAAGACTCGGAGAGTTCCTGGCGGCAGTACCGTCGTCGCGACTGGCGTCGTTCCTTGCCGCGCGTTTATGACTTCTGCCCTTTAGTTTATCGGCGTCCATGAAATTTATGAGAGCCGTAAACTTACACTCTTCTATTTACTTCGATTGCCAAGACATCGGCTACTCGTACTTTGCCTTCGTCGGCATCATTTTTGTCTTCTGCACTCATCGGCAGAATCACAATCACATCCGAGAACATCACACCTTTAACTTGTTACTTCTGTCCAGCGGCCGATAATCCTATATCTCCTATCCCACCTTTTCAGCAAAGTCAGGCTCGACCAAAAGGGTGACCGCCGTCAAAGTCTATCCTTCTTTCGATTTTCTTTATCCCTTGGTCAAAAACGACTTTTCCAACAGCTCGTAAGAGAATTATCTGAGCAAAGGCTGGATATAGCCATCAGCATCGACAGTGTCGCTGCGAATTGCTCTTGTTCTTTTCGCGGTAATAACAAAGAAAATATAATGAAAAATTCAAGAAAATATGTACTCGTGAGGTTACAGCTTGAGAACGGTAGACACAGAGATATATACAAGACTCACCCACCATTGAGTACGTGTACGAGGACACTGGCCGATTCTGCCGTGGAAGGCGCACAGGTGTAATTTCCAGAATCAGCCGGAACTGCGCGGGATATCAAAATTCGTGAGGTTCGCGTTTGCTTTTCCGTCACAACGTTGATCCCACCTCGTTGACTGTAGTTTATCACGTGCTCGCCCCTGTACCTTCGAATTTAAAAAAAAACAGCTTGCGTCAGTTCACCGTCGCAGCGTTACCCGCCATCCCACGGAATAGATAGTATGAAAAATGTGTCCTCGCATTTATCGATGGTAATCGTCGACGTTCAATTTACCGAAATGGATAGCTCACTTGTTATATAATAATCAACTTGTCAGCCACATGCTACTAAAACGTTTGAGATTTATCGTGACGTCTCTACCGTATAAGCATGTATCTACCGTGACAAGCGAATTAGACTCACCAAAAAATGAAGGATGGCGGTTCCGGTGTTTGCAGTACGACGCAGGTCAAGTTGATGTCGCTTCCGCTCCTGATGTACAGTTCTGGGTTTCCAATGATCATTGCCTTCGACACTGTGCACACAAAACCTCTGTTTTCGACATGCACATAAGTAAACGTGTGCCTGACATAGGACTTTTCCCTTCTTCCTTTAGGACGCTACTCGGATTACATATGTCACTAGATCGCTCCAAGGAAACGAAAGACAAGAAAAATCCTTCTTACTAACCGACTACGCTCAATTTATAGGCGAGACTGATCTTCGGCTCGGTCGACACTTGACATTCGTATGTACCGCTGTCGCGGACCTGCGGCGAGCTGATCTTGAGAGTCCACTCGTCGCTCCCGTCGCTGTGTAACGATTGAAATCGCTGATCATTCGTGTAGGTCAGGATCCCCACAGTCAGGATATGCAGATCTCTTTTCCTAATCCAGGAAACCTAAATATACGTCACATTAAGGTAAATCCACGTATGGCAAGTATCAAGTATTTCTCTACCATTAAATAAATTCTTTTTATTGTGTTAAAGCACTACGACGTTTTTGATGAATATTTACAAGGCATTTAAATCCTACAGATTATCGTTACTTCGGCAAGCTTGTGCCTCGGAAACGTAATGCTTTACGTGAAAACCATTTTGATCCTCATTTTTCGAATGGATAGAAACACCGGACTTGCGGACGAGCATACGACGCCAGGGAAATTTGATTTGTTGTCGATTACGATCGACTATTGCCGATTCGAACGGTTTAGGCGAGAGAAGCCAACTCCGCACGTCACAGAGTGATGCATGGTAAGGCAGATAACGCAGAATGTCACTATTCAGCGGATGCCGCGACCCGGCCATCCGGCCGCGCATCTAGCCGCGAAATTACTCTAGCCCGAATACGCCCTTTAACGATCCGTTCATCGCTTTTGAGCTGCCCGCCTAACGTCATAGTTATCCTGGCGCCGTTCTTTCGCTTTGAGTATATACGAACTTTAAAAGGAAAATATAATAGTTCAAAAAACTCAATTAAAGAAATGCTTTCGTCAGATTTCTATGTTACGCCAATGTACATTGAACTACAGTCCAAATAAAATGTCAAACAGTTAACGCTTGGAAAAAAGGATTTACATCAGAAACGTAAAATCAAATTTCTTTGAACCCAATCGCGTGTACATCTAGTTCGATGCTCTAACGAACTGACGCGATGAAGAAATATTACATGAAAACTCTGTACGACTTAATTCTTACATTAATCTCTTGGAAAGAACCAATATAATATTAATATGGATTGATTTATTTTACGAAAAAAGTTAACATCAGTGAGCAAGACTTACCGCGCGATCACCAAGATTTCGTACTCTGCAGTGTAAGTACGCCGACTGACCAACCGTCGTCGTTGTGTCTCTTCTCGTAGTATTGTCAAAGTAGGGTTGACTGAAGGGCTGCTCCCAAAAGGAAGAAGGATGATGCTCGACGACCGATCCACCGCTACCGCCTTTGGCAGCGCATTCTGCGACAGAAGGACAGAGCCACTTTCTCAACGAACGAGATATGAAATCTCATCAATTACAGATAAAGAATCGATTAACCGAATCCTATCGACTTTGCTCCTTAGAGAGCTCTATATTCTGAGAGATACTATACAATCAATAGCTGTCTAATGCCAGGAAAGTGATAGCCTTGAGTTCCATGTACGCCCCAATATGTTCCACTAAGTATATGTAACATGGGACTGGCTATGCCCTAGAACGTAAGTTGTCATAGATACGATATCCATCCCCGATGCTTGCTGCGCGTTAAACCTACTTATTCGAGCAACTAGCAGCAGTGCCCTATGGCAGCTGCCATTTGACTTCGACGTAAGTTTGCTTGCTCCAGTTTCTAGTAGTGACCACCAACAACCTTACTTGAGGAGGGTCAGAGGGAAAAGAACGTGTGGTTCGCGCTCTCGGTCATGTTGATTCCGCCCGCCAGTTTATCTTGCTAGTTGCGACGTTGACTAATGTTGGTTCGTTGATCGATAGTAGACGACGAATCGAGACCCGCTAACCACGCTTTATTTCGTAATAATATCGATTGCCGAGAAAAATCAAACGATGATGCTGAGGGCACTGCTGCTGCAGCTTCGATCTGCCAGGAGGTATACGCGCGACTACCCGACAATCTTACTGAGAAATTTCTTTGAACGCGATATACATATACTTTCGTTTTCGCTTCCACCAACATTTACATTTTCATTTTCAGGTTCAAATTGAAGTGCTAGCAAGAGAAGGAATGGGAGGAACTTATTAAAAATCGAGCTGTACCGGCACGAACTCGCGTAAAGTAAGTTTGGCTAAGTAGGGAAACCCACTTTGGAAATACTCGAGTCACTCGAAAGGCCGGTGCCGTTTGCTAATGACGTCAGACCACAAGCATCCGCTGGTTGATGGATGTCTACCCGGTGAGCCCGAAACGATCAGCACTGCCAGAGGCTGAACCATGTTCTTTTTACTTCAAACTTATAGATCGACTCTGACCTTCCGGGCTTTTATCCTTCTCTTTGGCCTTTCAGTCGCCGAGAACACTTTACTTGCCCCCGTCCCTATTCATATCCATATCCCTGCTGTCCTTATTTCTGTAACCGATCCTAACCCCGCGGCATAACAACGTTTCATTAGTTATTCTCCGCGGTGTGGTTAGACACGTTAAGCGCCAGACAGAAACGTGGTAGAAATTTGAAGATGTGGTCCAAGGTGCGTGTGCACATATGTCGAACGGACCTTTGCCCATTGAACCCTCGACAGCTCGAGTCTTCGACCCAAAGAGTGCGTGACTACGTATACCAAGAAGCTCAACGAAAAAAAGGAAAACTCGCGTGATCGATGTTCTGTTCAGTGATTTTTTTCCCTGACACTTTCTCTCTCGTCTCTCATTTTCAACTAAAAACCTCCCGGCACGATAAAAAAAGAGCCTAAGTTTTTCCATGTTCATCCAAAAAGCTTCAATTGTATCGACCGATCGCATGATATTGATCAAACCCAGTTACAAGTGACTGTGTACATCGAAATAACATTAAACAAATGAAAGCAGAGTTTTATTTCTATCCGGCTCTGACCTCGGTGAAGTTGGCCCCTCATAATGAAAATTAACAAAAGAAAATTAAGAGTTCTGCTTGCTCGCGGAAAAGTTCTAGAGTTCCTGACAGTTTTCAGAAATAGTTCTGTCAATTAAATCCAAAAAATAGCGATGTTCGGAAATGGGGGGCCAACTACATGGCATAATTGAAAGAGTTCCGGGACTTTGAAGATTCTCCGTGGCAAGTAGGGTTAATTTAAAAAAA
Source organism: Trachelus stipa (assembly GCA_036026315.1). NCBI lineage: Eukaryota > Metazoa > Arthropoda > Insecta > Hymenoptera > Cephidae > Trachelus > Trachelus stipa. The sequence continues at coordinate 96,626 of JAYRCB010000168.1, forward strand.
AAAAAGTTAAAAAAATAGTTCCCGGAGTTCTGATGGGAGTTCCGGATACTTCTCAAAGAGTTCTACAAAACGAATACCTGGACTTGATTAAGCCATCCAATATTTCGGGGGTATCGGATTTTATACGATTACGATACGAACCTATAGGGAACTGTATAACACTTTGAGAACTATCTGGAACACTGAGAAGAATACGATTTTCTCAAAGATGGGAGGCTGATGTATTTTTTCAAACTTTATTTTCAAACAGATAATGACCGGAACTATTGATGAAAAGTGCAGAGAACTGTACAACTGTTGTTAGTCTATTCAGAACTGCCAAAAAAGTACATTTTTTTAAAAATGGGGGGCGCTGTGAAGTTGGCCCCTCATTTCCGAATATCGCTATTTTTTTGGATTTAATCGACAGAACTATTTCTGAAAACTGTCAGGAACTCTAGAACTCTTCCGGGGACAAGCAGAACTCTAATTTTCTTTTATTAATTTTCATAATGAGGGGCCAACTTCACAGAGGTTGGGCTTTGTCGCCGACCCAGACAACTGCGACGTGACTTTGACATTTTATACGTAAAAAATTAAACTTATAGTACAAAACCTAAAAAAAGTTTTTCTTCATACTAAAAATATCGAACAATAAAGTACTCGAAATGTCATTCCTAAATAAATGTAATTATAGAAGCTAAAGTTTCAAAGTGACATCCTGGTGGTAGTAGGGTTAAACGAGATCTTTAAGATGAGTGTGTTATAAAGAAAATATCATCAAGTAAATGGAACGTTAGTTTTTCTCGGTCTCGTTTGGTCTTTCTGTAATTGTCAGCAAGTTAAACCCACTCCATTAGAAAACAAAGTTTAAGCTCACGAACTTAGATGAAAGTACGCTCTCGATGTGGCCTACGCGAAGCTCATCATCGATAAAGAAGTACAATGCGCGAAAGATTATAATACACAGGCGCGTCGATTGTTCGACCTAATCCGAACCAATGTCACTGTGACTTCAACAATATCCCCCGAAACTCCCGTTTGCGAATGCCTGCACATTTATCAGTGACTTATAAAGGGATTTGGCGGTGAGACTCGTACTCAAAACGTAATTGCCTTCTTTCATTATGATGCAGATAGGTATACTAAAGTCAAGCACGTTTGTCATCTTGTTTTATCGTTTCGATCTTTCGAAAATTCCTCTGTCCTTGCATTGTCTCATCTCGAAATGCGTTCCGTGCAATACGCATACAATGTCAAGGACGATGGCAACAATTACGACGGTTACGAGTTTCTGCGGGCTTGACAGCGAAGACCAGGATGATGATCATTAAGCGAAGATGTACGACTCGCCGTTACCGGGCCAAAGTGATACATCTTCTCCTCTTTCATCCGTCATTCACAATCCTCCGAAACGATCTGTTGTATACGCGCTCTATACTGGTAAGCCGAAATCTTGATAATTAACGAAACTGAAGCCTCGAGGCCAAAAGGGAAAAGTTACTTTTTAATGAACAGCAAAACTTGCGAAAAAGAAGAAATTGCCAATTTTTAAAGAAAGTCTCAGTTTCTTTCGGAAGATGGTAAATCGAAAGAGGTAAGAGAAAGAAAAGACAGGATGAGTGCAGTGATGGGCGCTCCTTAGGTAAGACAAGGATGACGATAGGCCAAAGAACATGACGTGCCACTACTACGAATAATAATATAGCTTCAAGTACCGAGGGAGTAAAAGTACACAACAGCTGCTGGACGAAAAGGACCGAGTTCCCACAAGGGGCTGAGAGATCAGCAGGTCGATGAGAAACTGGAAAATATTTGGAGGCTCGTTAAAAAATTTCTTGAGAATACTCGAAGTTAGTAGATCATAGCAACTTTTGGAAAAACGTAAAGAAGTCATCGGTGGAGCGTTAAGCGCCCCATTTTGTTCGGTTTAGATCACCAACTTCATAGGTTCTACTTTGAATATCTAGTTGATTGTGACTCTCAATAAAGATAAACTAGTAAATTTCGATGCATACTTTCTTACGGAGAAATGCATCTAGTATTTTCCGCGGTCTTCGTTTTCCTTTTCACAATTGTTTTCTCCGGATAATTTTATCATAGCAGTCATTTCGGTGGCAGAGTACATAAAACATACGTTTCACTCATTAGTCATTGTTATCTATATCTACAGAGAACTACGCATCCCGCTTTGATTCTATTTGAGTTGCGACAATAACAATAAAAATAACAATAATAATAATAATAATAATAATAATAATAATGGGAGTTTATTGGAATTTTTAGATGCGCGACAATGGCAGGAAGAGATATAGCGAACACCCATATACCCAGAACAGAATACGACTTGTAATGAATATAGATATGGATACGTAGAGACTGGAAGCATAGAAGCAGGGAAGCACATATTACCGGGAGCCTCGACAATAGGTAACTTCAAAAATATTGCTTCCAATAACAGGCTGGGATATTTTCTGGGCTAGAATATGCCGATCGACGGAATTTTAATAAACGAGCTTTGCGGGATACCGGCAGGACTAGTCGAGCGTGAGCAAAGTTATTTCTTTCCTTTAAGAATTTTAGGAATCCGAATATTCCTGCTGGTTAGGATGTCGCGAACCATATCTTACTATTCTTTGTGTTTTACGGTGTGGGTGATTCCGGATGTGAATTTATCAAACGCACCGAAGTTGTCCATAGTCAAGTGATATGATTTTTGCATTGAATTGCGTATAGGCTACCGTCTAAATAGTGCGTTCGGCCTCGATATAACTATAAATGGCCATAGAGCGCATCGCATGTCTCGTGTCATTAGGGACAATAGGGGACACAAGGGACACGGCACGAGAGATTGTCGTTACGTCGACGCAATCACGAGGTTCTAAAATCCCAGGTAGAAACATCAAAAAGAGGAAAGACAGTACAAATTTGTTTTATGCTTAAGGTATCAAGAGTTTAGAAGAATCAAACGTTTAAAGTACACGGGCGTTGGATTTTGAGATAGCGAGAGAATATGAATTTTATAATACTTGGGGTATACAGTTGTTTTGAATAGAGGTCCAGTTCCTGGTGTCCCGATCATCTCGAGATTACATGGAGACTCGAGCCGTCAGAAAAATCTAACGTGAACGCAGGACACAAATTGACACGTCGATCGTTCAAGTCTTAGGCTGTTTCACGTACAACCTGGAATTGGACAGCTACGACGGTTTGTGCTTCGCGTTTCGTCTTGGCGGCTCTTGGCTTCGAGATTCGAGATCGGCTGAACTGGGCCGTGTCTTCCTCGGAGTCCGTGGCAATTTCGTCAATTCGTAGCACGAAGTGGAAGAACAAGAACTGTCACAGGCAAACGTTCGGTCAATTATAAGTTACTTTGGAACGTGCCTCGCGTACGAAGAATCGAGATCTCAGGACAGAGAATCTAGAGATAAGACGTAGACGCTGAGAGGCACGAGAGGAAACTATGGAATTGCTGATGAGAGCTGCTACCGCTGCTGCTACTACTGCGCTAGCACCAAGTAAACAGTACTTTGGTATTAAACCGAAAAGCTACCAACTTTTCCCTTTCATCTCGCTTCCTCTTTATCTCGCTCATTTACACATTCGTTCTCCATGAGCGATGATGTCTGCGTGGTCACCTAGTTCTACAATATTACGTATAGATGACCGCGCGACACCGCACCACATCCTACATCTAGTGAAATACTCGGTCCAAAATCCAGCATTCCCCTTTTCCGTCGACCTTAGCCCTTTTCGTACCTTTCATCCTGGCCATTTGCGATTTCGCTGACGTGATATTGAAAGGGTATCATGAAAATTCACCAAGGACAATGGAATAAAGGCGACAGCTTCTGCGAACCCACCGCGAGGCGAACTTGTCTCTTCCATCCGAGCTTCGGTCCCCTTTATCTTTGAAACACGGACAAGCTGGGCTCCGGAGGAACACGGCTGTCACTGTTTTGGTCGATAACTGTCGTGCGCCGGGACTGTAGTTTCGAGCAATCAGTCCTTAATACGACGTCCGAAATAATACATTTCTCTTGAGAAATGCCGAGAAATACGAAAACAAATATCCACGAAATGCATCAGGATAAAAGCATGGCCAGGTTTGCCTTTGCTTAGTGCAGTGCAGGATGTTCTTGATACTGATGGCATCTGGCTTTGGTTCGTAAATATTTGGTAATAGTTCGAGTTTAATGACTATTGATGAAAGAATATGCGAAAAGTGAGCGTGATCCAATTCGAATCAGACAAATGGAAGAATAACGCAGTGACGAAGAGAATGGAGGATATAGGGAGATGGAAAGGACAGCAAGTAATTCATTCCTGGCTCACGTCCAATAGATTTAACTCCTTCGTCATAACAGGAATATAGATGCGATGGAAGGTTCGCTCGGGTCTCGTGGGCTAACAAAGCCTCAAAACTAAAAGAGACAAAGTGCCGCTCAAAGGGGGTAGACCGATGTAGGTAATTGCGTAATTAGATTGTACATACGACCGAGTACGAGGAAGTCGATAAAAAAATCCCAAAGCTAAGTATGACTTGAAAATCATAAGTGAAAAAGGGAAAAGTCTGCATGAAAAATGGGAAAGAAAAATGAAAGTAGGAAAGTTGAGCATATGCCAGTGTTACGACACGTTGAAGCTGCACTACGGGAATAAGGTGCACGGAGATACAGACGAAAATGGGAGATCGTGTAATTACGCAACGGTACAAAGAGACTTTGATCGAAGAGCGAAACAGAGTAAACCAAAGTCGGCCGTGCGTATCAATAAGGATTTGCCAGGTTGGCTAAATTCAATCATAAATTTTCCTTGCGCGAGCTTTCCCATGATAGCGATACCATTTTGACACTTGTTTGAGATACAAAATAATGAAAGATTAAATCTCAAGAGACAAAGAATAATCGTAAATATCATTGAAAGCTTTGCCAGCAAAAATTGGATGCTCGTAATTGAATTACTCGTCCCGTAGATGAGGTAGGGACAAAAAATTGTGCGCTGAATATAAAATTGTAATTACGCCAAGGTAGAAAGAGGCTTTACAAAAGTGATGTACTTAACGCGAGGCAATTTGGTAAATGCTCGCATTAAGGTTAACCCTCGAATGCAGAGTGGAAGCAACAACAGTTGCAAGAAGAGTCGTTCTAAGACCTCAGCGCATGGAGACGTGTGTGGGAGTGAGGTCGAAAGAGAGAACGAGCTAGAATCCTTCTCGAATGCACAGGAAACCTTTTCGATTGAGCGTCACATCGTAAACTGAAAGCACACAGCGCCAGTAAGTGCTTCGTAGTATTGCTCGAAAGAAGTAACGTTGCCTTAAGGCACATGCTTATAAGAGACACTCTTCTCTCCTTGTGCTTTCGTGCTTTTATGCTCCGTGTTCACATTAATACTCATATAATAGTGCTCGACAACCCTGCCAGCACTAAGAAGGATCAATGATTTCCATGGCGGTCCGGTTTTACTCCCTGCCCCCGCCCCCCCGCCCCTTGCCGCTCTTTTTTCCTCCCTGGTACCCTCTCCTACGTATAGAACTACGTATATACTACTTATGAAACCTCCAAAGAAGAGTCATGTTAGAGGGGCTGTACGTAGGCAGTGAAACGAATTTTACAAGCATGAGTTAAACCGCCAAAGAGAGCCAGGAAACGCCCGGGTAACTGCTACGGGGTAGAGAACTCTTGTGGTGGCAGTATTAAATGAAACTGTGGTGAAGAGGTCGAAGGAATAGGAAGTAGACTGTCTTTAGCGCTTTGTTTGGAGTTTAGAGATAAGCATGAGCCCCCCCCCCCCCCCTCGATGGGAAGAGTAAGAACAATTTCCAATTGAACGAAAAAGGAGACGGACCTGTCGAGGGCAGAAGATCCGAACTCTATGTACGAGACACTTACAATTAGTCAATATAATTGATTCGATTGTATGTTATTCGATGATTCACTGCATCGCAAAATATTGAATGAGATTCATCCAGCTAGAATAAGGCGTTACGACGCGGTTAGTCTGAAGCTTTTCTCGAGTGTTTGCGAAATCGTTATAGTAGCGTACAATATAATAGGTATGATGACGTATGTATGAAAGGTAAATGTCTGTGTTCGAGAGGAGTGTGTCACAATAAAAACTAAGTAGAGAAACGAAGTAGAGGAGAACTAAGAAAGTAGAGGAACCTTTAAGACAGATTCTTCGGCAACAAGAGGTGGAAAGCGATAGAGAAACATGGCAGAGAGAGAGAGGAATGAGCGCGAGATAGGTATATCTACTTGGCCCCAAGCTAACGGCTTGACAAAATCAATAAATAAACTTATCAACAAACTTATCAAAGAAGAGGGAGCGCGCGTTCGTCGATAGGTATTTTACGAGGAAATTTACGTAGAGTGGAGATTCGAGCTATATTCGTAATTTCCACTCAATCAACTACGACTAGATCGATAGGGTGCCCCGATTAAAAAGGAAAGCGAGTCAATCTACTCGGAAATTCGATGAACCTTTGTATTTTCCACTGAAAATGTACATTTTTTTCATAAAGCAATTGTAGTGCGATGCTTGGGCAGAATCGGATGCATTTCTAGCGTGTGTCCTATTATGCGGAAAAGTTCATGTGACAAAAGCCGTCACGGTGCTATACTATATCGCTTTGTGCTTCATTGCGGACAAGAAAGCCAGCCAAAATGTATGTTTGGATAGGAGCCAGGAGAAGATCTTCGGCGAAGCCAGCAAAATTTAACGAGCAGCTAGAGGAAAATGAGGTTACTTGGGTTCGGGGCATAATTTTGAAATGGTGTTGTTCAGGCTTTCCAAAAAGTCACAGTGAAGAAACCTCAGTTCGACCGATACCTAGAGTTCATCAATGCAGAAGGTTAGTTATGACTGCGAAAATAAATGGTAATGTCTGAAGTTACTATCATTCAGTTGGAAAACGCAGTTTCCTTATTGCCCCTAAGGCCTCTGGCACTAAATTAAATCAGCGCTTTATCGGAGCAACCGATAAATTATGCAATTAATTAGTCAGGCAGTTAAGTGCAATCAGATGGTGTAGAAATTTAGGAGGGTGTAATTCTTAAGGAGCGCTTGTGCGTGAGCTGCAACCATAAGCAAAGCCGTCCGAAACGGCTGTTATGCTCTCGAGGAGAGGAACAGGCGCGAACGAGCAAGCGCGAGAGAGAGAGAGAGAGATAGAGAGAGAGAGAGAGAGATGAGAGAATCAAAGGAATTAGTAGATCGGTATTCATCATAGGCTTATAGCCATATGCAGACTAGAATGCGTGACGATAGAAAGCACAGGAGTTGGTGTACTTCCAAGAGGACACGCAGAGGGACAGAGCGGAACTCATGCTGTGACACCAAAATAGAAGTTTCTAAGAAAGTCGCGTGCTTTTCTGTGAGCAAAGGCACCGATCGATTCTATACACTTTATGTAGTTTACGTTCAGCCCGTCTGTACAGATTTGTATGCGGCACCGTACTCGCCAATCTTTTCGATTGAAAGTGAGGATCGATCGATTGTGGACTTTTCAAGAGCAAAATCGATGGGCTCTTATGAGGAATTACAATTGATAACGCCTCGCCGATAAACAATGGGTATGGAGTTTTGCTAGTCCCTAAGCACAGCCGCTCGTCGAAAGCAATTCTCCCAGCCAGGACACACAAGCTGCGTGGAAGCGAAGGATGAAATATTCGTGTCATTTATTTCTTTGAAGTTTGCTGAGCCGCTTTGACTAATGAAGCCCACGCTAGAGATCCGAAAAGTTTCAGTTTCATCTCCCTCTCCGTCTCATCGTTGCACAAAACGCTGCAGACCCCCTGTGAACTTTAGGCTTACAATTACGAAAAGTGCTAAGCAAAAGTCTCTTCGAGGCAAAGTCCTGTTGCTTCGAATGAATTCAATGAAATCTCACACGCACCACAACTGTTACAACCAGAAACGAAGACCGATTTTTAGCGAGAGAAGAAAGAATGTTCTACCGCGAAAAAATATGGAGGAACGAGAGGTTTTTTCGAATCCAAGAAGCAAGGATGTAGACGATAGGTGGTAAGTGGTAGGTGGTAAGTGATAGATAGCAGGTACCAGGTGCGAGGTCTCAGGTAGTCTAGGTGGAAAAAAGCGCGTAGTCGCGATGACGCCGGATAACGTTCCTGAATCACGCGACCACGTCCAACAACCTCTAATCAAAGAATCGTTTGCGACTGTAATCGGCGTTGCTGGCAGCGTAGCTGAAAACATGTTTTACGAACGACCGGGGTCAATCGATTCGAGAAAATTCTAGAAACTTCATGGATTTGATGAGATTAGTGAAATTACGAGGTTTGCCTATGTAGATGTTCGGGACCTCCGGAGTCATTTGGGCGGGAGCTTGTCAAAGTCGAGTGATGGCTAAATAAAATGAAATTATAATCAAATATATTGAACGAATAAGTGCGAATGATCTCTATTCCCTAAAATTAAAAAATTGTCCTACCTAGGAAGAATTGAAAAATTCATTCGACAGTGCCACAGTTAATTAATTAACCATCGTTTTCTAAATTCGACGTCTCTTCTCACGATGCTTCTCATCCTTGGTAACTCTCTTTCTCTCATTTTGACCGATGTGTCCAGCCAGGTGAGAATGGATGCTGATGCTGTAGCAAATTCGAATAAACGATAGCCCCGAGCGTGTCTTGTATATCAATAAAGTCATAATATAAATAACGCAGAACTTGTACAGGCAATACAAAGCAGAAACGCGCGCGCACGCGCCACTGGAAGAAGCAATTTCCATAAAACATTTTCGAATGAATGAACAGCATGAGCTAGTGAGCGTAATACACAAGGGAGACAGAGAAGAAGAACTCACACACTGGCATCAGATAACACGATGCGATTCTTTAAAACTTTCGACTGTTTCCCTGGCTTCTACTGATTCTTGAAAGAACATTCTGTTTTTTTTAAAAAGATTCTCAAATAGAATACAAATATTATATCGATAGTCGTAATGCCCACTTTCGAGAGCTCCTCGACGACCTGTGCTGCCGATAGAAATTCAAAAGCGCAACAAGACTCGAATGCTCTGCACTTGTGACCGTAAGTACGTTTCCGGTTATAAGTGAAACAAAGTCTCTATTAACAATAGTGCTGCTATACTGTTACTACCACTGTAACTATATGTAGCTGATAACTGGAGAATACTACTACCAGTAAAGGATGCGGGAGAGCTAGAGGAAGCACTTGCGATAACGTGAATTTACTTCACCATAAAGTAACCGAGTCATCGGGAAATCCAATCGGCCCGTTATACAATCTCGTAATGCTCTTGTACGTAATACTCGCGTTCTGTAGTCGAATGGAAGTTGGATGAAAAGGTGGAATTGGTGAAACGAGCTTTAAGAACGACGAATGGTGCAGAAAGTTGCTGATAAATTAAAGCTCGGCAAAGGCAAACCCCTCGAACATCAATCGAACCGAGGACTGAATCAAACTGGCTGCAAAAACGATCGAAGATCGTCAGATCAGCGCTTTACGAAATATGTACAGTATGTACCCAATATTCTCAATTTAAAATTTTGCCGGGTTTTGGAATATTTCGGATTGAGGAGGTTAAACGTCTATAAATTTCTAGAGAGCGCTTCCCCCCCTCCCTCTCTCTCTCTATCATAGGACATACGTTGGGGATGTATAGACGACAGGATTCCTGAAAATCCAGAGAGAACAAAGAACCTTGTATTTGCAGCAGTAGCCAAAGTGAAAGCAGCGGCAGGAGCAGAGACAGGGAAACGTATAGGAGCAACAAGAGCAAGAGGAGCACCAGCGGAGCACGTAGGTCCTCTGTGACACACGTTAAATGTATGTCCCAGGGTGCTCCAAGAGGCTCGAAGAGAGGACAAGGGGAAGAAGGTTACGGATGAGACTGACTGGAGTGAACGGAAGTTTCGGTGTGTGTATGAAAGTGAGGAAGCGGCTACGGGCGTTAAAGCCAAGGGCTAGAGGGATCTTCATTTAAGCGCCATTCCGAGGACGAGGAACTGGAAGAAAGAGAAGAAGGAATGGAAAGCTTAGTAAGAGGAAGGGAGCAAAGAAGAAAAGGGTTACGCTCATTCGGCCACCACCTACGTGCCTCGAATAGTACTGCTATACCAGTTACCTAGGATACTCTTATTCGAATCCACGAACTTCAGCCCGTTACCGGTACTCGCAATCCTCTTTGAGAAGTTCAATGGACAATACAGTCACCATTCGCGTTTCACCTTTGAGCAAATAGGCGGTTAGAATAATTAGGACACTATTCCAGCAATAACCAAATAGAGTCTAGCGTAGATATATTTGACAGAATCCATTAAAATAATGGCACTGAAGACACGTGAAAAAAAAATTTTCCGGATGTGCAGGACATTCGGCGTGACAAGGTGTAATCGATTTATCGCGCGACAACCCTTGCCCTGGCATTGGACACGCCATCGATAGCGATGAGGATAGCGATGTCGCAAGGAGGTGGGTGGGGGGAGAGGATAGCATCAACTTCAACTAGATAATAACTCTATGAATTTGGTTCGTGCACGCGATTAATCACAGTTCTGGATAGTCTCTGTGTTCGCTTTGATCATTCGAATATCTCTGTGGCAGGCCTTCGAGCAATTAAAAATAGTATTGTACGTTTTGTAACACTGAAGCTCGTTTCACGCTTGCCGATCTCTGCGAGCAGCACGTTAACGTTACTGGTTTTTGATGGCGTTACCATGCGTTTGGATAATGCCGTTACACTTTTACAGAAAACGCTGGCTCCGTTGGTTACAATATCGATTGGTTACATTCGAATCGTCCGCAACGCTCGATTGCTCAAACCCTCGAAGGTTCTAACGAACGAGTAGAGGATGCGACGATGTGATTCGATTCGATTTCACTCGTTTCTATTGGGAAACGTGCACGCCGATGCAATCGGGCGACTCAAGCTGACAACGAGCCATCGAAATAACAAGCGTGGCGCCCGGCATGGAGGATCATCTAGATAGGCAACGTTTACAGAAGAACGGCCAAAAGAAATAGATTTTCCAGCTAACGAGACGAAAAGCAGCGCGTACCGATGTGACGTCATGCATGTTCCTGGCGCAAGGCCAGCAACAACCTGGAATACAACCATCTGTATTTTTACTATGACTGCAATGCCAACATGAAGTACCTCAATTTGACTTTTGAACAATTCTATCGGAACGTCGTATTGACTCAGCGTTACGTGTCGAGTACAACATTTATCGGCTTATTGATTGACTGTGTGTGCCAATAATGTATTCGTAAAATGCCGATGTGAAAGTCGTTGGTGTAACTGAAAAATAACAAGTGAACCAGCTGGTTCTTCAAGTGATTCAGCGTTGTACTCTACTTTCTTTTGAAAAGCTCAGTGGATCGATTGTTTCAATTATGGTAGTAGGGGCAAGTACGCGTGCCCAATCGCTTCTCTTGACGAGGGATATAACGCGTGAAACTGGTGTGTCCGTCCCTCTGACAGTGGAACCGCCAACATAAATGCCACCGAATCGAGTGAAAAATACACGCAGCGCTCGAGTTAAAGTCCTGGATAAGAACATGCCTGGCGAAAGGATTTCGATCCTAATTACTTCTGTCGCGACGCGACTGGCGGATAAACCAATACTGAAACGGTCAGGCAATCCGGCGACATTTCATACAATTTTCGTCTCTACTTGGCCACGATGATCCTAGAAGAGTAATAGGATCACGAATGCTGCCATCAATTACATGAGCTGTCGGCAATCAATCGAGTGTTATTTTGTTATTCACCTATTGGTAAATATGTATGTATATGGGGGTATGAGGTTTGTGGGAGTCACCAGGATTTCCCTCGCGAATGCAAACTAGCAATAGCATCAATTGCCTCGCGCTCAGAGTCAAACGGGGATGGATCGAGGACGAGGGTGAATGAGAGGGTCTGGAAGAGAACTCGGTGATACGCCTTGCTTCCGGCCCAATTCAATAATTCCTGGCTAGACTGTCACACTTGGAATACCACCAACGGGATTTCTCTGTGGGATACAGCAAACCGCATCCTCTATCCATTTCGGTATTCGACAACTTGCAAACAATTTAGGACGTTTAGGAAAAAGGAAACATCTACCACGACGTAGCTGAGACACGGAGCCGCTTGTTAATAATGATTTACTCGCATTTTTTCTACTCTTTTCTTAGTTTCCTTGAGAAATTGAACATTACGTAAAGGCGAACGAAACATAGACACACCTTTGAGTGTCGCATCGACTGTGCTCGTAAAGACTCGATTTAACACGTGCTGCACGAAATAAAGATATAAATATACCGCATCAGTAGTGTATGTACGTGACAAAAGAGACACGTAGGCGGATAGTCATGGCTCTGCGCGCAATTAGATCCACGAAAACAGCGAGATTAGCCGAGTTCGGATTACACTTCGAGTATTATCTGCGAGCAGGTACGATTACAAATTGTTAGGGGGATGCAGAGGATAGGCGAATCGCACGATTTCCAATTCTCACGACAATTATTCGCATATTCCGATAACCTTCGAAGGAAGTTTTGCGCAAGGAGCCATATATCTGCGATTAATTTGGTCAATAGATTTGTTTTTTTGAAAAATTAAAAATTTCAATAAGCAAATTCCAGTAGAAAGATATTCGGTTAAAATATTTCTTTTATCTATATTCTTTGCTCTGTCCAATCGAAGCCTCCATACTGTTTGAATGAATGGGAAAAATGATATCCAAACACAACTTCGGCCTAACTTTCTGTACCATTCACCTTTCGCATACCACGTTTCCCTATTGTTTTGCTTGATGTACTTATATCAAAATACGTTGACATTATTTTCGCGACTCCTGAAAAATGTATCAATGTTCGTGTAAGTTGTATATTACTATCAGGAAGAACGAAGTATGTGGCGGGATTGCAGATGGGGAAAAGAGAAAAGGGAAAGAGAGAAGCCATTACATAACTCTACTTGCCAACCCTGCTGTGTTCTCAACGGCAAGTGGAAAGAAGACATTGATAGGTCATCGTTCCATTAAAGTGCAAAGTTACCCAACGGTTGGTGGGGAGCATCCATGAGTACCGGCAGTAACCTCGAGTTAAGTGCTTCGACTGTTCTAGTCTAACCCTTTTCCCCCGTCAACTCTTTGCGGTGCTACATGTATCCGATGTATCCGTACACGTTTCTTCCTCCTACGTGTCCACCAACGCTTTGTCTTCATTTCACCCAAGAGAAAAAAACTCTTGTGCGCACTTGTTCTCTTCACCTCTAACGGCGTGATTCTTCGTGTAATACAAAAGGAAAGGACTAGAGACTTCTGGAACATCGGAAAGCCCGAATAACGTGCAAAAGCAAGACAGCTGTTGGTAGCAAGAGACTAAGGATACTCGACCAAATTCTTTGTTCCAATTTTCCAATCAACATAGCAATCAGTAACACATGGTCATCCGAGTAACGTTCCTGGCATTCGACCTCACGCTCGTTTCGTTCGTTTCGGTTCAGCCGAGTTAGGATTCCCAGGCAAGGGGGAGCAATCGGCGTCGGAACGAACTCCTTTTCTAACGATCCGAGTAAGCTCGGTTGCGCGTACGAACGGCGCGTCTTTGCCATGTACTTCTCCGATCGTTAGAGCTACGAGTAGTGAGTACCACTTTCTGATGTTCATCTAGTAGCATTTCGGGGGAGCTTTCACCGCTGCTTTATTCTCAAACTGTCCGGCACAGTCGGATTAACGCTACTATTCGACGATATGCCTCGGGAGCACGAAGCTCAAGAAAAACGATAATTCCCCCTGTGCTTAACGACTTGCCTACAGGCGAAAGAGTTGGTTTAAACTCTCGTGTGCTTTGTAATTGATGTTTAACGTTTCGTAGGTCAAGAAAAGGTCAGCTGACCGACCGGACGACTGAATAATTGGATAGTTGTACAAACGGAGGAGGACGCGATCGAAAACCAATTACGTGAAAGCCTCATAAAATTCGTGCGGCCCTGAGGTATTATAAATCCACGATATCTATCCCCGGTAGCCCGCAGTGGGAAAATAATGTAGACAGCCAGGCCGAGTTCCCTAGTGGCATCGAGAAGGTCTCGACTACTACTTACTGACGCTCAGTTGCCACTTGCTATTTATGACAACTGATCAAATTTTATTTAACACAACGCGACTGTCATTCACTTTAACGCGCATTCTATTAAAGTAATGTGTTCATCCCAGATTAGAATATTTTGTAATTCAGAATACGGTACACGAATGCCCATCCGACTCATCATATTTGCCAATTTCATTTCGAATACTGTAACGTAAAAGTTCAAAGATTATCAATAAATTGCAAAGAGCCTAAATGGAACAATGTTCATAGATTTTAAACTGTTTGTCGGTAATAAAGTATTTTTCCAATCGATAGAGAATATTAGATATGTGAGATTTCGATACTGACTAATATATAAACAAGAACGGAAGAATATAGAGAATACCAAATTTGTAGATTATGTCAAATCTGAGCTATTGTGTCAGAGCTGTCAAATCTGATTAGCGAGCTCGAGCCAGGTAGACCTGTGTACATATATAATACACACGTTAACGAATAGAAACGCAAGCAAAGAGTGAGGGTTTGCCAAGGGCTCCAAGTAAATTTGTCCATTGGAAGGAAGGGTAGCAGTTGACGAATTGGGATACAACGAGGTGGCGAAGTGACAACATTCTGACGAGACCAACTAGAATCGCGTTGACTAGAGAAAATTTGCTTGGCGAATTCGCTCGATGTTTATTCTCCCTAAACCAACAACGACAGGGAAAAGCGCGATAGGACGATACGGCGTGTTAATTAGCGAGCGTTCATAATCGAATTTGCAATTTTTGAATGAAGCATATGCTGCTGGCTGGCCTATCGACCTCCACAATCTAACAAGCGGCCCTCTGCCTATGCTCTGCAAGATGAACTTGTTATCTGGCGAAACGCGGCATGTCCCTACAACCTCCTTCATCCTATCCAGATATTTTTCAACCTTTTCCTCGTGGCAAAGTCATGGAGAACAGTTTAAGCAGTTAAATTAAATAAGTTAACAACTATGCTCGGTGCAGCTACAATGAGAGAACGAGCGAGTTCGTTTGAATTACTTTCGACCTTGTTAAATCTTACTGGGCTTACAGCGCTGACGACATATTGCCGAAGATTTTTCAGAGAAGCCAAAAGCAAAAGAAAAGACGGAAAAAAGATGCTCACGAAGGGAAAAGCTAAAGAGATGTTATTAAGAAAATGCGAGGAGGCGGCAATCTCTTCGCGCAATTTTTACAATCAATCTCTTTACGATTTTGGGCTTAAGACACTCGCTTTGAATAGAAACAATGAAGAAAAATGAATAATCGGTAAGAGAAAGGGCGGGGGAGGGGGGACAAGTAGGAGGAAGAAAAGAAGAAAGGCTCACCGGACTGATGAGAAGAAAGAAGAAGGGACAAGAGGAGTGACGAAACGGGCGCCGCAGCGCTCAAGAAACTCCTTCGGTTTTCCTTCATCCCGGGATTCCTAGTAAAGCTCCTTTTCTTCTCTGGATGACACTGTCTTCGTTACTTAGTCACTTACTAATACCAGAAGGCTTTCTCTGCACCCACATCACTGTCACCCTCAGCTGATGTCTCGCTGTTTAGCTCATAGCTCCACACGATACAAGTTTCCCAGTCACTATTAAAATCACCAACAGCTTCCACCAAATCTCACTCTTCTCCAAAAACCGTTGCACTTTTTTTTTTAAAGTAAGGACAATATGCCGTCCACCATAATTTCTTGTTACCAATGATTGTACAAGCTGCTTATTTATTTTTTCTTGCGTAATTATCGCGAATCCTTGTCGACGAGCGAAAACTCTTCATACACTTCACAATATAAGAGATGTCTTCTGGTCGCAACCGCGCGTACGGATCCACGCGCTCCCTTACACGTATTACACGTGTTGGGCGAAAGCTTCCCGACGATGGGAAAAGATGCCTCGTATATTCTTCGCGACGAATTTTCGTGTAAACGAGCTCAGCGATATGAAATGTGCGCCTGTTCCTTTGAGAAGAGAGCTATCACTTTCCTATGTCGGCGTATTTATGATCGTAATCCCTCTGTCCTGGTATTCTTTCGAACGCCATGCTTGAACAAACGACTTTACGCTCAGTTCCTGCAACAGACGGAAAAAACAAGTTGACGGACGAGTCAACTAAATACAGGTTGCTTGGACTTAAAAGTAGACATAGTACGCGACTATGATAAAGAGAACATTTAGGATGCTGATGATCCTCGTACTTCTATTGTATCATCGTACGGCATCCAATGCAGCATAAAGTTAGGCTAATTTATTTAGTCGATTAAGTCCTGTGAGGTTCACAAGTGGTCAACGGACGATATGGTCTTCGGCATTCTATTCTTCAGCTTAGTGCGTACGCTTGTCCTCTGCATATATGTATATTAAGAACAGAGAACATACCTGTCAATTCCTACGTTAGGCTTGTACGAGAAGATATGGTGACTCTCAAAAGTGTCTTCGTGAGAGACGAATGGCTTTGTAGAATTGTACAAAAGTTCACGTTCATTACAAAAATTTTTATATGTGATTCATAGGCGAGAGGCGCAAAGATGAATTACGGAATTAAGGAATTTGACGCAAAAAGCATGAAGGTTTTGCCCGGTAGAAAAACAATTTTCCTCGGTCAGACTTCTTCAAAAATTATTACGACGCGACGGTAAACGATCGACAATTTTGATTACTCCTATTAATCTTTTTCCTCCGATACAATGGATTATGTACTACAGTGAGACAATAGGGATACGGGATATGTAATGACAAGATGTAAATGAAAGGTAACTTCTTCGATTCGTACTATCTGTACAGCGGACATTTGTTAACGTGCAACTAGCGTCTAATGAAATTGAGAAACAGCAGAAATGTTTGTCACTGGTGTATGACAAGAGTTGAGAACAAGAGTAAAAAGACAGCGTTAGGACAGGAAGGCATATAAAGGCGCGAGAACGACTTGGTAAAAATTTCGAGATTTTTCCGACTGTCAACCAGAGCTTTCACGATGCAAGTGGGCAGATTGGATCGATGATCCAATGAAACAGCCGATTTTTAGTGGATCACAAATATGGAAATAAGAGATCCATTAGGATATGCGGTTCTCTGTAGCACTTCGCACTGAGCGTAAGGAAAATTCTGCCACGAAGCTACACGAATCCGCATGGCGGTTTGGCCGCGACTGAGAGTCTACTGGAGAGTTGCGCGAGTCTCTCGACCTCACCGCTAGAGTGCTAACCACCTCCAGCTCCGGAAAATTCAGCTCCCCAGAATCGACATCCATCGGCCGCATGACAAAAACAACTACCGATGCCTATCTACCACGTTGTTCTCTATGTATTAGGTAATAAAGTGACTTTTGACGATGAGAACATTTCCGAGTCAACTTCTACTTAAATGGAAGATCATCTTATTTGCGTGACGCAATGAAAGAATATTTCCCCAAAAAAAGATGATATCGCCTAGAGCTTCGGAACTTTACCATACGAACTCTCATATTCATTGTTAATCCTGGCCTCAGTCATAATTCTCGACCTATTTGTTTGACACTCGCAGGTTATGCGTTCTCGCCAGCCCTCTTTTTTCTGCTCCTGCGTTACCGATGCTTCATTCGCTTCATCGTCTCTGAGAAGTCATGATGATGCCGTGCAGTGAAAACTTTCTGTTTCTCATTTTCAGGTTTTATCTATAATTACATGCCACGTATGGTTCTCTCCGGCAGGGGTGCCATGACTCAGCCACGAAATGGGACTCTAGCCGCACACGTGTGCTGACGTACAAGATTATCTTAATGGCGTTACAACTTACCTTCTCTGTACATGTGCGCGTGTGTACAACAGAGAAGAATAAAATTCTAGATGGTCGTGAGCATATGCTGTTGCGACTAGCGAGTTGAAAGAGTAGAAGTGGCGAGAAGAGAAAGAAAGTGGTGTGAAAAGTGGCTTCAAAGAGACACAGATACGGACCCACGTGTATTCAGACATAAATTCGCACATAAAGATTGCAGACGACTCTTCTTCTCTCGACTTACGATTCTCATCCGCTTATGACGCGATATTGACTATGCATTAGGAATGAGAGGCAACAAGGAATCCCCTTCGTGTTTTGTAACTACATTTACATTCGACTTTAAATCATCGGAGAATCCACATAAAATTCTTACTCGAGTTAAAAATCTCCCAAGACTTTTTATCATATCGTAATAGTTGTTTACAACTTTTCAGTCACGCGACACGCTGCGCTATCAGCATAGCTGTTACAACCTACTACTTCCATTGCTGCCGGTAACACCAACGCGAGCGACTATTACCCATTGCCAACAATGCTCTAGTATATAGCCAAGCGACAGTAAAATTTACTTATACCTTATTGACAATTATTTATGTCACCTGGCACGCGGTCATTGACGAATTTTAGTCTCTTCGTTACTGCATGGATATTTATTTACGAATTCAATGTTACACATATACCGAATTCTCCTTTCATCTGCTCTATGCAACATTTATTTACGAATACGTCGCCAAGAATTTTATAACCTTATCGGAGTGATTACAGAAAAGTACGTTCAGCCGGAAAGCTCATCTCACGTTAGGAAACTCAAGCGCTAAATCATGACTACGTATCCATCTAAAGTGCTGCAAGAAATGAAGACAAATGCAGGCGGTTCAGTCTTATGGAGAGGAAACACGATAGCTCAGTTCTCTTCCTTGGGACGCATATATTACCAGCATCCTTCATAAACCTAGTCTCTTAGTCGTCGTCAACCTCACGGGAAGTTTAAGTGAGTTACTGATCTCTATCCCATCTTCGCACATGGAATTTCCGTACCGCTTTCGCGAGGAAAATAATTGTATATAATTAGATGAAAAATTTGTCACTGTTTTTCAAAGAATGTATACGCACCAATATTTTACGTTTATTTATGTCAACGAACTGCCGTGGCACACGTGGATTCGTTACGACTATTTTGGTGGATATGATCTGTGTACCACTTATATACTCGTAGTGTATTTATGTAAGATGTATCTCATCGAACAGTTGACATCACTGTATGTAATCATTTTTCCTGGGTCCCCGATACAGGAACAGCTGGTTTGACGACGATTGGGACAGGAATACTAGACAGAAATTGTAACTCGCTCGTAATGGGATTTTAAAAAATTATAGTTCAAAGTAAGTGAAACGCGTCTTGCGTATAGCACAGACAAATAAACTGACTTGTAATATACTTCAATGGGTTTTAAAGAATTCAACGAGAATTTTTCAATTTTTTGCGGAAGCCTTGGAATTTGGCAAAAGTGCATAAATGCACGAACATTAATACAAAATTTGGCACACAAATATCTTCGTAATATACAACGTTGTGTTGCATCGCAAATAATGTTTGCAAAACCACATGTGGCGAGCGATAATTATGAAAGGTATTATTAGTGTGTTAGTTAGTGGTGCGTAGAAGTGTGAACGAACCTGGTAGAACTCAATGTAGAGACGCGTTACACGTACAAACTGTTATTATTCGAAATCACGTTCTCCAGATTAGCCGTCGCAGCGTTATGAATCGTAATACGTTTCAGAGACAAAATATACTAAACTATTCGTGCAGATGCGGAAGCAACGTAGGTGCGGGCAATCGTGTGAAACTCTGAGAGT
Source organism: Trachelus stipa (assembly GCA_036026315.1). Taxonomy (NCBI): domain Eukaryota; kingdom Metazoa; phylum Arthropoda; class Insecta; order Hymenoptera; family Cephidae; genus Trachelus; species Trachelus stipa. The sequence continues at coordinate 116,289 of JAYRCB010000168.1, forward strand.
CTTGGTGTAATTACTAGAAAACTGGTAGAGACCAGAGGTAACGGAGACCCACACTAACCCAGTCTACCTTTTACGGAATGTCCCTACGGAAGAAACGTTTTATATCGTGACTCAGTATCTGAATCGGCTCAAACGCATCTGAGCGATCGATAATATCAGCCATAGACACAAAGTACTTGAGATATCGAGCTTGAGATTCGCAAAGTTTGAGATATAACGGGAAGATAATGGTTTTCCGCATCGATTGAGAATTGGATAAACAGTGTAGGTCGACCTACCGCGTTTAAAAATTTACATTTCATACGAAGCTACTGGACAACTCATAGTTTTCCATGGGATCAATAATAATGTTCCGCGTCTACCGAACGAATCCGTTCGTCCTAAATACGGTCGCCGCGAGTGTTTTTCCGAAAACCTGACATGGTTAATAACGGCTGAGAGTAGTAGGTAATACGTGACTCGAGGATCCTGAGTCCTTACCTTTTTGGCCCAGGATCATCTCCGCGTCACCTCATGTCCTTGCATCCTATCACTACCCAGTTACCACTCGATTATTTATTCGTTCCTTTCGAAAACCTACTTAATTACTGGCTGCTGAGGTCCTATTTCGACAGCGAAAGAACTGCTGAAACAGAAATGTCTGCACCGTATCGGACTTCGATAATGAATTACTAGTCAGTTCGTTTGTTGGAGAAATAAAAATAATACAGCGCAAGTACCTCGCTGCTAGGAGAAGAAGGAAAATGTCACGCTCGGTATTAAAAGCAAAGTCCTCGTGCCGTCGAAGACTACTTTCCTACGTGCAGCCTCCAGTCTTCGGCCTCTTCGAGCCGTTTCCAATGGTTAGACGGGACCTACTACGGTGGTCGTTCGAAACTTTCGGTACTCGGAATGTTAGCAGTCAACGATATCCCGTTTGGCATTCTTTTTGATATTCTTATGACGCTCCAATGTCTCGGTAAAAGATAAATGATTATAGTTATACATATTTAACCGAAATTGTGAATACACTTGTGAGTTATTACGCTACATTATGAATACTAGTTTAGAAATGTATACTGCGATAGTCCTGTCACGGATAATTCGATTATTATGATAATACTTGATATCGTTATTTGTCATCGATCGAATAATATTACTTTTCTATCCAATTGCAAATATCAAAGTGTGGGTAAATATGATTTAATATTGATCATGCCGATCCATAAGTTGCGGAGCTTATCCAACTGATGGATCCCCGCTAAAGTCCTGCCAAGTAAAGTTCCGAGTGGCAGAATTGGAGAATACGGACGTCGAAGTTCGTGGCCGATACTAATAGCGGTCTAACGACACCCAATAACTGCAGATCGTTACTCAACGAACACCCTTTTAACTCTTGTCAAGAGAGTATGATAGTTCGGCACTAAGCAAGTTTCCCATTTCCATCCATTCGCAACGTCCTTTAGCGAGAAACGCTCATGCCGAACGCCCATAATGACTCTGAAGAAAGTGCGATCCGACCTCGACACTCTCGTCGGCATTAACGACCCCATATGTATATTCAATGGAAACTTATGACGCTCGATTGACATATTATCCCAACATCAAAGCGATAATCGAAATCAGCTGAAATTTTCCTTACCGAAGGCTTCCGAAACTCAAGAGAACGCGAATCGATTGCCTCGAGGCTAATATGCATTGTGTTTCGTGACTCGCGAGAAGCGAAGCTTCTCTGCGAATACGAACAGCTGCGGCAACGAGTCCTTCGTTAAAAGCATTTTCTTTAAATTCTCTTGGACTTTTTCTCCCAAGTGTTTCTTACCAACTTCCGAGCACTCGCTAGTCCAGAGACCGTGTACTTAAAAATTAGCCAATTTCTGTGAGAGCAAGTGAATAGTAATGTCCGTATATATTAACAAGATGACACTGCATCCAAGAGACACCGGAAACTTTATACGAATGTTGAATGCACGCGTTACCATGTCGCTCAAGTAAAAAAAAAAAGAAAAAACCAGTGGAAGGTCTGTATCAAGCGACTAACATCCAATATCCAGTATCTCGCTTGCTTTATTTCTTTCTTTAAAACCCAGGTGAACCTTGCTTCTCGTATAATCCTTAAGACACGTTCCGTCTGATTCCTGATTCTCTATCCTCGTTTTATCGTCTCCGCACGTTAGGACTACCATCCAACATTGCGAAAAGTTTATTGCACGAGGCAAAATTCTCCTGCCGCTTCCTCGGCATTTTCCATGCTGACTTCACGTAAAATAAAATGTTGTCACTGCCGGCTGTGCTCGCAACGTAATTCAGGTACTCACTAACCCGTACCTGTTATTTTTTTTCAAACTCCTTCTTCGATTCGTGAACAACGGAGTTACGAATTAGCAAAAATAAAGCAGAGCCAGCAATGCAGATAGAAGCACCATAGCATTAGTTAATTAGGTTGGGCAGGAGGCGTGACGTCGTAATTATTGCAAGGTAGCGAGGGTTCCCATCCATGCCTGCCTGGCTGCCTGGCCGCTTGCGTACACCTACACCTCCTTGCCCGTTCGGATGGCTGGCTAGATGCCTAGTAGCTGCTGCTGGCTCGCTCGCCCGCTCGCCCGTTCGCCCGGCTGCCACGACAAAGTTATTAATTGCTTCCTACCGTTCCAGCTTCAGCCTGGGCAAACCAGCCCGCACTCCGAATCCCAGCAACGCTCACCCCCCCTGATTCCCTACACGTACACCAAAGCCTAACAACCTAACAATCATCACTATTCATCACTGAATTCTATTATTCACGAATATTTCACTAATGGACAACGGCGAGTCATCCTTGTCGTCCTGGTCGTCCTTGTCACACGGACCGGCTAAAGTGCGCGCTGTTATCACTTTTGGAATATTAAGAATCCTTCCCAACGTGACAATATTATTCTTTGCCAGTACAATCGCCTAACCTGATTTTCTTCCGATGGACTGTGTCTATTACGAATGAGAAAATCTGTGAAAATGTGTCACGCGTTTCCATGTTTCCTCAGTACTAACAACCCCGGAATATGATATTTTAAGGTTATAACGGTGATGCTGTGACGAGAAGCTATAAATTTCTCTTAGGAAAGCCCTACGAGACTGCCGAGTAAATAGCCAATATGGACTGCTGTTACTTATGGCTTAAACGAAGACAATGAAAGATGCAATTTCAATAAATATCAATTCGGTGGAAGAAAGCGCGAACTGGGCATTATGGTACTCGAACACGCCAGTAATCTATATATCGCGTTAATCATTCAAGATAAGAAATATTACATCTACATATACATATCGTACTGGATAGAACAAATATAAGTATATATGTATACATAGCACGCAATACTGTCTGCCGTTCTCTCATTCAGAGGCTCGATCGACCCTTCTTTCTCGATGACTATACGATATCAACGTTTCGGTTATCCCCTAAGAGGAGTACTCGTTATCCTTGCCTAGCGAAATACATATACGTATATAGTAACGAAGCGATAGCAACATAGGGATAAAAAAAAAGTGCCAGCGAGAGTCAAACGTGGCAGCAGTTTTTCAGGGTCAAGCGACTGATTTCCAATAATAGATGGGTAACAGCTGTTATCAATCGGATACCACGAATTCCCGGGGACACGAATAGCAGCCTAACAATATTATCCACATGGGTCTGGAGAAAAAAGTTACCAACAGTCAATTTCATAACCCCCATCAGGCTGTCATCCTCTGCTATGCGACTCTTCCAACTTCATTTGGTTCAGGAAGAAATACTGGGTGGAAAACTCAAGTTCAATCGCAAGGGTTAGTATAATTAAGGTACTCGATCTTCCAGCTGATAAATTATTTATATCATTTTTTGCCGCGCTGGCGCTAACGGTATAGACGCCTAAAACTTGAAAGATCTGTGGTTGCTGCTGTTGTGCCTAAATGAGCAAGCGGTATGAACCGTAGGGACGGTATGTGGTTGGTGAAGATGTTTAAAGAGAAACTGCCAACGAAAAGAAATAATATTACACTCCTTCGACTTCTGATTCAAATAAGACGGTGAGGCAAAAGTTTATGTCGGTCCTAATGGCTCCCTGCGGGTCTTTCCAGCGGCGTCTATAGATGTAGCCTCCCGGCGTTACAGTATATAGCCAGAAACTCCGAACGTATCCAGCTTATTCTAATACAACTTCTCAGCATAGATACGTACGAACCTAGGGAATACATAAAACATAGAGCATCGCACACACGTTCGTATCCTCTTTTCTTATCGATCTGATCTCGAGCTTCTCACTTGCAATTCATCGCGACAAGCACATGGCCAGGTAGCAAACTCGCGTGCGGTAGCATATCCACGCGTCTAAGGGTAAAGGTAAATGGTGAACAAGAGAGAGAGAGAGAGAGAGAGAGAAACCAACGAGAATTGAATCCTGAGGGACGCAGTGAAAGGCTCGAAGAATTCCGTGCCGTAGGAAAAGGTCCTAACCCACATACATTGATCCTCCCATGACTATTATACCCAGCGGCCGATCCACTACTAGATTCCCGAAGAATTCCTAGTGCTAGCCAAGAAGGACTGGAGATTCCCGTAAAAGAGAGACGGAGGAAGTGGCCAGGCGGAGAAGAGCTGCGGCAAGAGGGGGGGCGGGGTGGAAATGGAGTAAAGTCGAGAGTCGTATCGGCGAGCGATGGCGCACTCCTCGACTCGCGCGGGATTACTTCAATCCGAGTTTATTGTAAGTGGCGAGACGATGGCTCCGGTCCCCGATCATTCAGGTCTCTCCCACGCGTTCCGCCTCCCTTAAATAAATTGAGAGGACGAGATTGTGTCCGGATAGGCCAGCCACTTTACCAGCAGCTCTAGACGGTCAGTAGCACCGCGAAATCCACTCGAGAAATTCTGAGCACCCGGAGTCGAGCTTCGGTTTATTTCGTCACTATACTTTTCTTCGCTCTTACCAAATCATCGTTACTGCGCAATCTATCCGAGAAGTATGAAACTGATCTTTTAGTTGCTTAATGAGTAATCAGTAAAATGCCTAAATACCGAAGGAAGTTAAAGAATTTTAACTTAGCACTGCTCATCTGGAGCGATGACGTAAATCTTTTAAAGTAAAGATTTGCAAATTCTAGTATCCTAATATTGAGCTCATAAGAGTCCGTGGCAAAGTGCCAGTTGCAGCGGATAGGCAATTGAGCGTGCAATCGATGGAATGTTCCAGATATTGAGCGGAATTAATAGTAAATTGAGTTAAGAAGAGTTTGACATATCACGGAACTCGTAATACGTTGGAAATAGCATCGTGTACAAAATAGGCCCATAGGAAGATAGGATGTGCGACGAGACAAATCGTCGAAAATACTTTGGGCATTACGCAAAGCGCATGTCTCGAAAAATGGTTTAGAACTTCCATGAAAAACTAACAGGACACTTTTAGTACATCGAATAAATTTAGCGAGCAAATTAAAAGCAGTATTTTATCGTGCAAGCTCGCCTCCCCTCCTCTCTTCTGGTCGTATCACAATTTTCCGTACGTGTTTACCTACATTTGGTAATTTTCTTTGACAGTTATATCTGTCTTTTGATGTTCGTGACATCATTCCCCTTCTACACGTTAAGTAGCTCTCTTCCCATGGACCTAACGATATTACAGTCCCTACACGGGATAAAGAGGGCCCAGGTATTTGGACGAAGCCGAATGGATTCAGGATTCGCTCGACGAGCTTCAAGGAGAAACGTGCCCTGCACAATTAATATCGGGATCTAATCCTTCCAAAATGAGAGAAGAAAGACCGAGGACGAAGAAGTTAAGGTTAAAAGGGACGCGGCGGAGCTGCGAAAACGTGCCGCACCGCGTATAATCCTAGTATCGTTCTCCAAGGGAGCGAGAACGGGTGGTAGGTATATGCAAAGGAAAGTAGTTGAGAATGAATGGTAGCACCAAAATAAAGAAGGTAATGTCAGTCTAAGGAGAGAGAGAGAGAGAGAGAGAGAGAGAGAGAGAAAGAGAAAAGCAAAATAGCAGCACAGCACTCGGAGGGAGCGAATCTCTTTCATCCGGAGGAGAAATTTTTTACTTCCATCTTAAGCTCGCCGCAATCGGCCGAGAATTGCTCAAGTAGCGTCGGACATATTACAGCCTTTCTACCTAGAAGGAAGGTCTAATCGTGGCGCATTTTTCATTGAACCCTGCAAGAAAACGCGTTCGTTAGCAGCATCTATATCCAGCACTGTGGAAAAAGGAGAAAAGTGCGAAAAAAAAGGGAACGAACGTGGACGAGAAGCCTGAACTAGCTTTCTCCCTCTGATTGGATATTTGATTAGCCCACGCATAATTTTGGCCAGCTTGCAGGAGGTATCCATAACACCGACGCTTTATGTAGGACAGCTTTTGGTACGGGCTCAGTTATTTCTGTAGAAGAATTAGGTAGCAGTTCTGAAAAACTTTCAAATATAGCAACTCCCCTCCGGTTATCTACTCGAAGTTTGCAGAGCCAACTGGTCGAGCTTTCGTCTAAATAGAGAGGAGCATTTCTATGCGATATCTCGCGTTGAGCCTGTGAAAAGATCTTTCGACTCATAATGCGAGCTTTACGAAAAAAAAAAAAAGCTTTGCAGGGGAACGTCAATGAGAACATTTGAATGTTACAGACTTTTTCACGGCCTGGAATTTGAGCCTATATCAGGCCTTTTTCCTTTTATTAACATATCCCCCTGGCACTAGCGCCAGCTGACAACACACAGGTACACGTGTAAATTCGGTCGACCGAACGACCAATGAGTCGACTTTTTGGAAACTCGCTTATCCACCTTTCCCCTTCTCATTCTTATTTTCACCTTTTCCGTTCCGCATATATGAGGTTGTTCCAATTTTTAAGCGCGCGCTACTTTTGACGGCTTGCAAGGCAGCCACGATCGGCGACATCAATAGCACCGAAATTCACGTGCTGCTGCCAGTTTCATTGACTAAGAAAACGGAAGGCCGATCGTAAGTCGAGCCATTGGGCGATTGATTTTGCCTAATCCAAAAACAAAAACGGTGTGTCAATTAAGATTTCGCGAATCCGTGGAAAAAATGAAACACTGGAGCACGCGAAAGGCGTAAAAGGGTGAAGTGCCTGAGGTACGGCTTTATTCGCGCTTTTCTTTTATTTCACTCGGAGGCTGCTTGACCAACCAATAGACGAAGCACAGTGGTCAAGAGCATACATGACATCCCGATACCAATATGGCAAAGCCAATATAAATTCCTATCGCATTTTATCAATAATCTTGCGAGTCCTCCTATCCATTAGATTGAGAACCAATCTGTGACGTGCGCCAAGCAATATTGTCCAACTCCTCGCCGGCTCCTTCTTCCTTGTTCCTACTCGTTCTTCTTCATTTTATCTCATTTCTCTTACATCCGACTCTCACTCCCTCCATTCTCTCACATCGATCCATCCGTTAGTCTTTATAACCCAGTGACCGTCCCATGCTTTCGCCGATTGCCGATTGCCGATCGCCGGTATTTTTGTTTCTCTGCCAAACCGTACCTTTTTTTAACTCTGTTCAACCTCACTAAAATCCTAATAGAAAAATTTCTCTTTTCCCGAGGACGGAGCAACAAATTGTAGGAATCTTCAATCTCCTCAATTCTGTACAGTGTGCCACCTGGTATACGATTAACAATTATTCTCTAAATCATCTGTTTTATGTTTTAAAAACATCACCCTCTACGGCACGCTTACTAAATTGGAACGGTGTCAGTACGTGCAGCTATGTGACAATGTCCTCGTAAGATATAAGCAAATCGATAGACCGTCACGATATCTAAGTATGCATCTATATAGGATATGCCACGGCAAGCGAGGGACTTCCGCGTCTTATCGAGCTATAAATATTTACGCTCAACTATTTTACCTGACGTTGGCATCCCAACCTTGACGTCGATAGCTCACTTGACATGCCCGCTGGAAGCAAAGTCTTCACGCAGTCTCGAGCGACCGTCTCATTCAACCCCTGAACCCGCGTAACACATTCTCGCAACAAACACCATCCTTTCTGCAGACGCTGATAATAATCGAGTAGACGCGCTGATTAAAGGCCCAAACGACATACTTAATATCTGCTGTACTCATCAGTAAAATCCAGTTTCGATTGAGAACCATGAGCTATAAGTGAGCCACAAGCGAGCCACTAGCTATCCGCCGGCTTTCCTCCCTTGGAAAATTAATGGTGCCATTCGTTTTAGGAATTCCGGCTAATGGGAGATTCCCCGTCTTTCTCGTTCTCTGCTCCTTTCGCTTGCCCTCCCATACTGGACCTCCCCTCCCTCCCCCCTCCTTCCCGCTTATACTCTAACGCCAAGCGTTTCGGATTTTACTGGTGTAAGAGTGAGACGAGGTAGCGGAGAATGTTAATGAACGAAACGGTCATTACCTTTTACCGATGAAATTGTAATGACTTCTTTAGCAGAGCCGTTACGCCGCGAGCACAGGAGAGAAACCCGATAAGTCCTAAGAAAAGTCTTTCGCTTGAGAATACGACCAGACACATTTTAGTGAAAAGTCTGGGATGCACTGCTGCGTGTGAATTTGAGGATTTCGAGAAAAGATCCGGCAATTGGACTCAGCGATGCCATTAGTAGAAATCGGAGGGTCTAGTGAGTTTCGCTAGATTCGATAAGGAGCTCGATTAATACTCTCGAGTTTGAGGATGATGAAAGCAAATGTATGTGCCGCTGAAACTTGGAATGGGACTAAGTTTACGGGCTGGCCGTTGCTGTAATACGAGTTTAATTACAGCATGGTAGGGGGGTTCTACGACTACTAGAAGCAAGGAACGCCGCGCCATTGCCTGCCAGAGGTTCTGCCTCTAACCTCTCGTGACTTCCAGCTTAAGGCAAAAGCTCGATCTAAATGAAACGTCAAATCTAAATTCGAGGAAACGTCCGATCCCCATGAAATTGCAAAAGCTTCGCGTGGAATACAATATTCGGTTAGTCGAGAGAGCACTCTTATTCTTTCACGCTTTCGCTCCGGATGGATGCATCGCGCACCGATAAATTCCTTCCGTTTATCCTGAAAATCCCGTAAAAGACGACTCGAGACCTACGTCAAAATTACTTGAGGTTAATGACAATTTTCTTTAATCCACCTATATAACGCAGTAATCACGTAGCAGGGGTAGGTGCGGAATGCTTACGGTATTGAAAAATTTTTTTTTCTTTTTTTGATTGAAATATGCAAATTCAATATCTTCGAGTAACGTCATACCAACTGTTCAGACTTTTCAGACTTGGCAGGCTGGCTATTTCTATACAAAATCCGGTAAAGTCTTATTAGCAAAAGTCCGGTAATATTTTTATTTTTATACGTTACTTCACCATAGAATATTAATATACATCAAAATAAAAGAGGGCTTAAATACTTCTATTTGGGCCGCTGTCTCTGTCTCTCACTCTCCTATTCATTTTCTTTGGCTTGTTTCTCTCTCGAGGAGTATAATAAATTTGTGAAAAGAGCAATTTTGCCTCTTCACGTGTCATATCTATCTTCGTTAAGCCTGGCGGCAGCTTGCCTTAATTAGCTTTTAATTTAATCCAATACGAGCTCCTATCGCGTAATAATTGAGCCCCCATCCTGACTAAATAAAACGGAACGGACGGACCTTTATTTTAATGGAACTTGGAATATGAATGGCAATCCCGCGTTCCCTGTAGACGCACTTTTTCATTTTTTAATTCGAATTAATGTTATTTTTTAATCGTCAACCCGGCGCATGAAGATGATTTCGCTCTAATTTGCGCTTTGAAAGACAACAGGAACGAGGGTTCTTTCACTAAGAAATTCTTATGCGAAACGTCATGAACCTCATGCTTTCGCCGACTCGGTCATAGGAAGCCGAAACGTATGGAAATGCCAAAAATATTTCCATGAAACGTCGCGATGCCAGGAAAAATACCGTCGTATTAATTTAGCCTAATTCCAGTGCATCATGCTTATACCAATTGGCACACGACTCTTCCGCATCTCGTTGAAAGTGCTCCCTACCATTTTCATGTAAGTATACCACTTTTTAAGTAACGATCCAAATGCGTCTCTAGTGAGTACGCAGACGCACGAAAGACTCAAAACAAATTGGATACTCGGACTAAAGTATACTAGGAAAGGCCATCCAATTTCCACTAGACCAAGGAAAAGAGGCAAGTCAACTCTCTCTCCCCGCTCTATTCTCAATATGCAAATATACCATTTTGCAAACGAGGAAAAAGGACGTTCTATTATAATTTTGCAACACTCGAATATGATTTAAACTTATTAGGATACATTCTAAACGATACACTGCAGTTTCATTACGCGTTGCCTCGAGACGTTACAATACCTCGATTTTCGCAACTGGTGATTCTCTATGGCGTCGCAGCGCCACCCGGAAATCCAATGCCCATTTTGCTTGGCTTCTTTTTCGGGTCCGATACAAACTATTAACTTGTTCAGTCTGTCATTTGCACTCATGTGTATTCGAATTACACCCTATATTCGTCACCCACCAGGCTCATAACGTGTCTTTCTTGTTCATCCTACCTACTTCGCACAAGGTTCACAGCTTTTGCTATGGAATATAATAATTGCTATAATTCACTTAAAATAACGGACTATTCGTAAAAATTAAAATTTCGGTAATTTTCAAAGAGTACAGAATTCTTAATTGTAAAGTCTGGAAATTAAGAATTGTATCTGACATCATATTGGAAGTTGAATAATGTTAGTATATTACCTTCGACTATCAACTGTCAGATTAATAAAGCTAAAAGAGGTAGGATCATCGGTCGATTCTCATGGATCGAAGGGCAACTAAAAACAAGTCGAGTCGATAAAATGAGTATAAAAGGTGAGAATGTCAGACGAAATCGGTGGATGCTATGAGTTTAAGAATGGGTTTGGGCAATATTCTGTTTGCTAATTACTCGAGGGCGTCGGCACATTTGCATCCGCGTTCACGCCAGGACTCTGATGGTAGCGTTAACCTTCTCATTAAACGTAATTGTTCGCAATAATTTGATGCCACCTGTCTCCCTCTGTCGTTTCTACGGCGACTTCACCGAAGTCTAACCTTTCCCTAGTTCCGTCTCCCCAACTTCGCTCTTTGCCTCCCAATTCTGATCGTTAGAAACCGCAAATAATGCAGACAAATACTTTTACCTTTTAAACTAAACACGAGTTTTTTTTCTTCAGAAATTTTACGAGAGTTTTCTCTGCCTAAGAAAACAGGGTATGTCTTAGGACAGGAAGGTAAAAGATCGAGCAAATGTTGAGCAGAGACAAATTCGATTGGAAAAGAAGCCTTTGGATAATGTGGTATAATTTTTTTTGCAATGGATTAAGATACAAAAATGAAAAGATTAGGATAAACTAGGAAATTTCAGGCTATTTCAAGTCACGGCTATAAATATTGGAAAAAACTAACAACTTAATGTATTAAAGGAAATTCGATAATTTTACTTGCGTTACATGGCTGTAGTTAATTTGGGTCTCCAAATCGGGAAGAAATGGGTAAAGTGCGAGAGTAAAAATATTAAAAAATGGAGCTCAGAGATTGCAGCAACATTATTCCTGCAAGGCTATTCTAAGCCGCTTATCTGTTGATGATGCACTGTATTTTCAGCTAATACCCGGAACCCACCGTCACGACAGTCGAGTGTTCCGGTTTGATAGCACGTCGTTTTCTCACGGGATCCCGTTGGCACCCTACGTGCCAGAAAAGAGCCACACGTTCTCGCTTAAACACAGTGGGCAGCAGCCAGTAGCAGTAACCCGCCGAAACTTGGGTTAGCTCGTTACGGAGGAGCAAGGCTCTTATCTGGCAATCAAAGGGAGAACGAGGGACGAGGGCAAAACGTGGAATCAGGCGAATCATGAGGGACGATAAGAGAAAAAAAGCTGAAGGAGGAAAGGAAGGAACCGATGCCGTATGTGTTACTTGAACGCGAAAGGGGATTTTAACTAGAGTTGGAGATTCGCGTAACGCTTAACCGCTAAACTAGCGGGTATAATTAGCGAGGCGTTCTAATAGAACCTTGATTAGCTACCGACCAAATATAATGACACCGTAGTAGGCTTAATTATTCAATGGACACCGAATGAACCGTGTAGCAGGAATCGCTGGATCTAATTTAAATTGACCAGTGAAAGGCTATTTATCTGCCTTTACCACTGATTACCTATTCGCAACGCGTAGCTACGTTTTGCTATCGGACATTGGAACCAGCAACGTTCGTTCTCTCTTGCCTGCCATATCAGCGATATTTGCTTTTGATTCTCTCAAGCCCTGTTTTCTCTCTCTCTGCCCTGTCCCCGCTTTGCTCTATTACGTTATGACCTTATGACAGTATGAATAACCAAGTAGCTCGATTGCGACACACAAAGAAGATATAGTATACGCAGATAGATTTAATGCGATTCAAGAATACGAAGGATTCCCTAAAAAATACATGCCCGTGTATTGGGAGAATAACACGCTGTGTGTTCGAGGGTCCTTTTGACCAGATGCGAGACGAGTGACACAATGGCCAGGGTGACGGGTAGAACGCGGCTGAATAGAACCCCGAAGACATTATGAGATTCCCCGCAAGGGGTTTCCCTCTGTATTCGAAATTTCGATTGCTCCACATAGATTTTGATCTCGTTCAAATAAAACTGCCTACTGCTTTCAGCTGGATAATGCGGATAATGCAACCGCGAGTGCTCCGCAATGTTGGAACCTCGGTTCCGTGAGTTGTAATTATTTATTGATTCTTTGTCAGATGTGCATAATTAACGAGACACGTCGAGTAGTGAAAAATCTGATACGGCAGGAAAGCTTGATGTATCGTGCCGATAAAAAAGTTTTTACTTAATTATATCCTTTATCGGTACCTTAACTAAATTCATTCAATTGTGTACACGATTGCGTATAGAAAATATATTCCTTCGATAACCTACGGTCTATCTTTATAACGAACTCATCCAATGACATTGAATTGCATAGTTTCATAATTGCACTCCACGGAACTGGAAAATAATTATGAATATGACATTTTTACTTGTACCCAATTGAAAATCGATCAGGACTGGCATATCTACCGATATGAAGGTATGGGGAAATCCGCATAGAAATCGAGCCAAAATGTAGTCGATACCATACAATTTCTGCCTATTTCTTTGCAGCGGACTTATGAGAAAATTGTGTGTAGCTCATTGATAGCCAAGTACATGATTTTCGACATTTCAAAGATATCCTCGTAAACAATACCGACCCCTGCTGCTTTAAACTAATGACGGCTTTCATTTGAATTTGTAATTTTATAACCTTGGTTTCGCGCATTCGTCCCAGAAGCATTGAAATACCGCATTCGATTTTACATAGGGAAATCAAATTACCACGCATGCAAAGCGCACTCGACTGAAAACAGGCAAACAATGCTCGAGCTAGCACGTTGCAGCTATTTTTCAAGCGACAGGAATATCCGCGCATGCTTCAGTTGGTTCGTACTTGTACTCACATTCATGTAAAAGTTCTAGCTCGGTCTCGGATTCGGATTAACCGTTTTATCATTTTATTTGATGCTGTTCCATATATATCGCTTCCCGATGGACGTCAATTTTTTTATTTCTTTGGAATTCGATTATCGCTTTATCAGATGGTTGCCATGCGGAATGCGTTCTCTTCGATTCTCTATCTGCGGTGCAGCCATAATTCTAATGGTGCGTAGACAGCAGGAACAGAAATTGCAGTATATCTTCTTAACGACAACTCGATTTCAAAGTGAAAATGGAAGTGAGAAGGCTCTCATATTCGCTGGCGAGCGTCCAAAATGCGGCTTAATTCAGGAAAAGTATGGTGTTGTGAGTTCCTTGTGGATTCCTTGTAACGCGGTTGAGCTTCGCTATTCGACACTGCCGATGCCATCGTTCCTTTTGTCATATCGCACGATTGGACTTTTGCGTTATATCGTTACGTTTCCGTCCTGCCTTCGGATATGCATCCAACGCCTAAAACCAACCTAACGTACATCATCTATCTAGAGTGGAGGGAGACTGCGCGGGGGGAGGGAGCTATAATAGAGGATATTAAATCGGGCAATATCTCAGGATATTAATCTGAGACGAGGGTTGCATATCGTGCCAAAGAGCGTTAGGCGCGCTACCTCATTTCCCATTCGCGATTACCGGCCCTGGCGCAATGGTAGCGCCTGATGTTTTTGTTACAAAATCACTAGGAGAGACTATAGTAACCGATCGCAGCGGTCTCTCCTTACCGTTTGCGCGATTCCATCGGAGAAGTACTTATATCTGCCTGGTGCAAGTTCTTTCCCATCCCACTCGGAATCCATCTGTTTTCGCAGAATTCCTAGTCGAATGTCTCAGAGACGGTAGAGGTAAGCTATATTAAGTGACATAGGTTCCAGTAGGGGAAAAGCGTGAATTGCGCGTAAAAATGCTTCAACGCTAAGACGTTAGGTCTCCCTTGTCCCACAGGACAGCTTACGATACTACACCTATACCCATCATCCCTCTCCTCCGTGTAAACTCACCCCTCGTTGAGAAGATCTTCATTTTCCGTCTTCCCGAAAGCAATTTGTTTCTTCCGCTCAGCGAATAAATCTCCCGAAAGTTGCCCGAAACACGAAGACACTACGGAAATGAACAAACTAGAAAATTGAGGCTTCGCGATATATCGGAAACTGGCGAGTTCGTTTACGATCGCGACCGATATCAAGACTAGCGTGCTTATGATACCAGCTTTATCTTTTGGAAGCAAATAATTTAGCCCATAGCGCGTTACCCGTCGCAAAGTCAACCATGCGGGATAACTCAGAAGATGGAATCTGATTACTTTTCAAGACGCAGATGAGAATTTTTTTTATCCCTTTCCTTATTTCTTTACATCGCACCAGTAGTCTATAATATACCGTAGAACACTCTTAAACACGGTAACGTTCCACTATCCTACTTTTGTAGATATCGTTGAAATTTCGAGAGTCTGAGTACGAAGTATAGTTGGGTATTATGGCGTAGTTCAGCGAAATAGAGTAGAGCCAATAGGTATACTCTTGTAGCGTTCACAGGTGAAAAAGTTAAGAGCTGAGACGAATTCTTTTTCTTATAGCTCACAATTCTCCTTTATCCGTCGATCGCGCAAGCCTAGCTTGATAAATGCGGCTATCGAAGAAAGTTGGCATCGATCGTTGAAAAATCCGGAACATTTTTCCACCTTTCAAAGTTTTCGCATTACGCTGAATAAGTTTGCTTTGTTCTTTCTCTCGGTAATCTGGGATTGAGATCAGAATCGGTATCGGAACAGGAATAGGTTTCACCTATTACTTCTATCCTATTGGTCACCATAGCCACGCAAAATGTCAAAGTTCTATCGCAAGTCCCTCGACAAATGTCCTACTTTTTGTCGCAGTGTCAAACGCAGTATCAAGAAGTTGCGATATAAAGACTGGATCGCGTCGCACCTGAAAATTTTCTGAAATTTCTCAAATTTTATAAAGTATCCGAGAGTCTTGAGAGCAGATGGTCCTGTAGCCAGGCATTTTTATTACAGCTAATAGCTGCCTGTACGACATAACAGGCAATTTCGAGCTCACTGCTGCTACTAAAGCGCAGTAGTCTATGGCGCAGACAAATAAAATACTCTTTAGATTGTTATGAAGCCCACCCGCCGTTGACGCGTAACAAACAAAAGTAACGTCAGA
Source organism: Trachelus stipa (assembly GCA_036026315.1). NCBI lineage: Eukaryota > Metazoa > Arthropoda > Insecta > Hymenoptera > Cephidae > Trachelus > Trachelus stipa. The sequence continues at coordinate 131,972 of JAYRCB010000168.1, forward strand.
GCTTCCACGTGGTTACAAGAAAATAAAAGTGAAAACAGAGTTAAAATTTTAATGAAGTCGTGGCAAGAATGATCCGACGCATTTTCATGAATACGTACGCGTAGATTCGATGGATGAAGTAGGTAAGAGAAGAAAAATAATTAGAGACTGTTAGGTTGCTAGGAGGAATTATTAAGAGCGTAAGAGCGACATCTGTTACGTGGGTAGAGCCGCAATAAATCTGAGTCTTATCAACCCGAAGAATCATGATTTACGAATATACAACCTAAACCGCATCACGTTTCCTCCTCTATATACGATCGCCGAGCAACATAAATCTTCAATGTGACAGATATGACAAACGTCCACGAAGGGCTGCCATCTTTCGAGGGAAAATATTATACGTATGTATCCCTACGATACAAGACGTCTCTCACCGTGTCTATGGATCCTCATCCAGTGAATGGCTGAAAAATATTCTTATCCTTAACTCCGTTCATTAGTCGTCGTTAGTTGACGTAGAATCGTCAGTGTTCATGTAAAATAATCGATGCTTTCCTTATCTTAAGGACTTGGTACGATGGCGATAAACGCAGCTTGACAAATTCACAATTCCATTATAAAAGATAATCCGGCAAAAAAAGATCAATGAGAAAGTCAGCAGCAGACAAGCTGTCAAATAGCAATTCCAGGACATTCCTGGACAAAGAGTTAAGAAGAAACAAGAGAGTGGTTGCACAAGCCACAATAATCCTTGTCTTACAGAGGCTAAGCCGACCAGCGGATTACACTAAAGCCTCGTCTGTGAGTAGAGTATTATCATCTTGTACTCTTTGAATGGGATTTCAATTGGGTCGCCGTCGCTTTCAGAGCGCAGAGCTGCATATTGATCCAACGGAGTGCAGAATACGTCCACGCAGACAACCGACTCATCTCGTAGCATCTGTGTCACGTATTACGAGTAAAGGACGAAGAGCAAGCTGAGAAAGTTACTCGGATATCAGGGAGAATTTTCGTTTCCGTTTAAGGAAGGAAGTCATTAGCGACGATGCCGAAGTATTATTTCAGCCCTGAGAGAGTCCGGATCAGAGTATGTTTGCAACGTCGTAATAACGTATCTCAGGAATGTCATATAACAGTCAGAATAACCTCGGCTTGGAAATGTATGTCTTCTTGCGGAAGGAAGTCCGCGAGACAGCCGAGCTGGTTATTACTAGCCAGAAGTTCTAACAGTGTCCCGACGTTACCTACGCTTGCCCGTCTATGGTAATTCGATAGTCCTAGACCGCGACAGCGCATATTCACACACAGCAAGCGGTAATTGTGCTACACTTGCAGCACGAGCAGCACGCGACGCTAATTGACAAGGGATCAGAGGAATGTGCAGATAAGCCTTATAATTTTTCGTTTCATCTCACTGATGCTCGGCACTTTGGTTTTGATCGAATGATGAATAGCTGCTCGGACTGCTGGTGCTGCTACTGCTTTTGTTCGATCTCCCACTTCTCTGTGCATCGCATCCCTCAACACATACATCATTCGCAACATCGGGCAAGCGTCAATAGAGCGCCATTGTTATTTACGATGATAATCAAGCCATAGCTCGTAACTCATTGTGCGCGTTACACGAAAAACAATTTGAATATTTCTACTTCGCTCTTTCTCTCCACCTCCTACTGTCGCTCGATAATCATGGTCAACTTGACATACTTTGGCTTTCGACGACACGTTAAAATGCACCTAGAATCCGGAATGGAAAACCCATCCCATGTTCGATAATCTTTCCAACGTTAGTGGGCGCAATGCTTGCTAACGAGTGTACTTTATTCCGCGTTGCAGAAGCTGCGCCTGACGTAGGATTAAAAATGTTTATGCGAATGTAACTGCAATGTAATTTGTACCGGTGCTCGACCGTGCGCGCGTGCGACCACGAACTGGCAGACGTGACTGTTTTATATAGGAATGAGCTCACTAGGAACATCGTAGATGTAGAGCATGATTCACCGAAAGCACTTCACGCCAGATTACCGTAAAAATAATATTTCGGTCATGACTCTACGTTATCATTGATGTTTCAGAATACGACACCGAATAAACTTTCCATGGTTGTGAAATTTGTCTTAATGTTCTTGGCTTTTTTTAATAATTTAAAGTTCGTGCATTTTAGCCATCGGTCGATAGAACATTTGGTGGACGTGCCAATGGCTAGCGGTAATAAGTGGAAGGTGGACTCTGCTACCTTTCCTTCTTGTTTCACTTGGTTCTTTTACTGCCAGCACATAATCGCCATTTAATTTCATTTACAACGTTAACCGGTCGCATTGCCGCAATGTCAATGAATCTACCTTAAACGGGAGACTGCATAACTACGTACTCCGAAACATTGTACACTATTTTACTAAGCTTATCCTTCAGATAATTTTCGACGAGGAAGTATCGGCGAGGGTTATTATCAAAATGAGGGAAGTATCACCAATATAAGAATCGCTAAGGACGATACCGAGTGCACACGTCACGACTGTGAATAAGTTGACGGCAGCAAAGCGGCAACGAAGCGATCGACTCGTCCGCCTTCGGCAAGAGCTTCCTTTAAAATATGTCACACTGGATTCCTCTCTCTCCCTCTCTCTCAAAGAAGAAAAAGAAGAAGAAAAAGATGAACGAGAAGGATGTTCCTGGATACTCCCTTTCAAAATGTCACTGTGCATTCCGCAGTCAAATGCAGAAACGGAAGTCATTCTTGCAAGCAAAGTGCCGAAGATTGCTTTTACCTTCGTCCTTGTGGATAGCAAAAGCCCCTTCGGCCATCATGCGAATCGCGTAGTTATTCGATATTTTTCAAGTCCATTGATGGAGGCGCTCAAGCATCGCGATCTGCGGAGATATTATTTATCTCCTTCAAAATCGAGAACACGTTTTATCACACAACGCCGTTTTCTCAGTCTGAACGAAAACAAACGACTACGAGTCTTTTCCACTTAGATTTTTGCCAACACTATAGATTTTGAAGGAAACGGCAAACGGATAAATAGGAGGTACCAAACGAGTGTTGGTGCAGCTTTAAGAGCAAAGGGTGAAACGGTGCTATAGCTTGAAACAATAGCCAATAGAAGACAGCGTTTGCGGTCTAGTATGAATAGGGGTGGTCGTTGTTCCGTTTCTAACTTCTATTCCAATATCTCCTTCATAAATGACTGTTATGCACGGGGGGAGAGAGAGAGAGAGAGAGAAAGCGAGAGAGAGAGAGAGAGAGAGAGAGAGAATGTTGGTTGGGCATCGGTTAGACCAAAGTGCAATGCATCAACCATGCTCGAGGCTAGTCCAACTATCCGCTTAAGCAACTGACCGAGCAAGGCTCTACTACACTAGAACCTCCGTAAAACTAACCCTTCCTATCCTTCAAAAGGATGGGTTAGCGATCTAGGCAACCAGGCAACTAGGCAGATAGAGAACCAGACTAGCACCAGTCAGGCAACTACGGGGCGCCCATTATTGCCCGCTTGGCGACGTCCGCGCGACCTACGCGATTTATTGCTCAGTTGTTTTATTGGCCTGTTCTTCCCCACTCAAGCTCACTTGAACCAACTCTTCTTCTGGGGCTTCGGGGTGAAATTTCGGTTATTGCACCAAGATATCCTAAGCTTCGTCTACCCGTCGTTTTCCTCGAAAACGTTGAAATAGTTCTGCCAAGCTTGCTTCCTATCGCAGCGTTTATACGCCTGATTTCACAATTTTCACAACGCGTTCACACTCGGATCACTTTTCTACTTTTCCTCTACGCAGTGAAATCAAAACACCATACAACCGTGCTTAAATCAGCTCCTCTCATGTTCAGACACAAGACTAAGGACCGAAATGATCTTTTGAGAATTTTGCTTTGGCCACGCAGTTCACGAATAGCTGACGACGTGATAGAGCTACCCTCATTCTGGAAAATCTGTATTAGCTTCGATATCTGAACGTCAGTTTTTATATTGTCCTGGCAAAAAATCCTGTATCAAGCAGTAATATGCTATCTAACAAGCTGCAACGCCTACGCACAGCTACGTTATGTAGATACGTATCGAGAACAGTAGCGTATCTACGGGCGTATAGCAACGCTACAACGATAATACACACTAACCGCTAAAATATACGTTCAAATATATTTAAACAATTGAACAGACAAACTCAAATAATTCAATCAACTCAATCGAAATGCAGAGCTACAATGATATCCTGCATAACAATTACAATTAAACAAAAGCATATTGAGTGAAGCAAGAGTGCGCAATAATTATCAAATATACATCGTGTATCGATCCTAGATAACTGTGTATAGATCACTTGTTGAGACTAAAATCTACTATCTCATCTGCTATTCTTTTTTCTTGTTTGAACGTTTCAAAGATTCTTGAACGAGAGGGTGACGTATTGTTCTCAGAGCCATTGTCCTCGAGCTCATCGGCTGCTCTATGGGTTTGTTCGTCTGTGTGCGACCGTTGGTGTCATTCTCGCCACCCACTCCTCAATGCGTGGTGTGGCGTGTCGTAGCGTAACTGGCCAATGGGTCCAGATCAGCTCGACCCATTGTAACGGAGAAAAAGAAAATTTGTCAACATTGTATCGTAACCGTGAGAAGCTCGCTGGAATGAAAAGAGCTCTAGCTAAACAAGAAGTACACGAGTACTGGATGAGGTGGGCGATAACAAAGAAATATACATTATAATTAAGGAGTCTGTTGAAACGAGTGTGACTTGAAAACAATATCAGTTACCTTATAGAACGAATAATGTAATGAAACAGTGTAATACTTTTTTAAACGTCCGATCGCATGAGGCTTAGCTATTGAAAGGTCCAGGTAAGAGTTAACAGGAATGCTAATATCAAAGAGAGAAAATTTATCTTTTGAAAGCATAAACTAACGATGGCCATACTCTGCATTTGACAGGATAATATATTGTCTGGAAAAGCTGCTGTTCCTCAGTCACTTTCGACAAACCTTATAGATCGTATCGGTTGTAAGTAAATTTACAAAGGATATTATATTTATCCAGGGACTCGAATAACCTGATAATCTGCGAGGACTTCCTGGTCAAAACTTGGGATGTATATGCGATCTCATCGAAATAGCTCATTGCCAATGGCATAGCCAAGAAAAAGAAATAGCAATGTTCGTTCGAGCTAAGACTAGCTCGACGACCGTCTCAACAGTGAAATACGTCGTTGATGAAAATTGCACGGACACTGGTGGGTGCACAAGCAGCAGGACGAAGAGGGATTTAACGAAAGTGGATGTAAACGAGTGGGAGGGTGAGCAAACATTACGAGTGGTCTCTCGAGGGTTTCAAGCATTAGAGTCAGGAGACGCAGAAACGCGGCGGCATCGTCATTACAGAAATTCAAATAAGTTTCTCTCTAATGATGCAAAGGAATCCGTAAAGGGCCAAAGGGAAGCGCCCGTTGTTTTGAGTGGTACGGTAAGAGATAACCAGTAAACATTTTATTTAGGCTGATACGAGACTAACGAGTAACTTTACCAGTCTGTGAAGAGCGCTTACCCTGAGAGCAGTCTCATCTTCTTTTCTCCCACTCTCTTTTCTCTTTCAACTCGCATCTTTCTTCTAGTCTCTGTCGGCCGTCACAAGTGCCTCACTCAGACCACTCGCCGAGTCACGCGCAACCACCTGCCATATACCATCTAGGATCTAGCACCTAGAGTCGGTGCTTCGTCCACCATTCACTGACAGAAGAGGGTCTAATAGATTACTTACAGTATAGACTACCAATCTTTCCTTCCCTTCGCTACTTCAATTCTTCTATTGGTTCGAAAAATTTACACCTGGCACGTCGATCATTTTTTCTCCTTTCCTCTCGTGTTTGCATTTTCTATACACTTCATCATTTTTATCTCACAATTTCGATCTTTGTTTACTCGTGCTCACTTCGCGGTTCGAAAAGGATTCATTACACTGCTAGACGATTATGGATATGTGAAGTAATTCAGAAAACAGAAAAAAATAACTGGATGATCACTCATGAAGATTCATTGATCGAGATAATTAGAACTTTGTAATTCGTAGCGTCATGTGTAATTTCGATAGGATTTAAAACGAAAGTAGGCACGTGCTGTGCCGGTGCAGGTACTTCCGACTGATTTCAGAGCAAATGTGACAATGCGCAGGTCTCTTTCGTCGCACGTCGACTGAACTACCGTAGCATGTAGCCGGCGTCTCGAGGTCCCCCGCTTCACCACGTCCCTTAGTAAGGAGCCTATCATCCCCCTTCTTTGAGCTCCACTACCCGCCTTTTTCGAACAACCGTTTCACTGCCCCCACATACACTTGGTCATCTCTTCTTAAAACCTTGCGAACAAATTTCTTATCTTACCCATAAATGTACCACGTGCTGTACTATCGTGTTTCGTTATCACAAAGGAAATTTCGAAAATCTTTAGACACATTTTTAGAACATAACTATATTCACGGAACACGCAACAGTCGCGAGTAGTAACACCGCACGTGATTCATTGTAGAATTGTAGTGAAATTGACGAAGAATCGAAAAATATCCTATTCTTATAATCAATACCATGGTAGTTTCATCGGGCGTTCGTTTATGGTTCACGCAATAAATTAACCGGTTCAAAAGATTAGAGTAGTAGAGCGCTAAGCAAAGGAGGGCAAAGGAAAAAAAATTCAATTAATCCGCGAGTAATTTACGCTTCGCTGGATGAATGCGCTGTTTATGTGTGAACGAGTAGGTTTGAGAGGATAGATGTCTTGTAGAATAAAATGTATTTCTATGCAACAAAGAAAGTAAGAGTGTGAAAATGTTCTTGAGGGAATAGTCAGATTCTGAAGGTCATGGTTCGACAAGCGATCATCGTGGCACTGTCTATCCGCTTCCTTAATTACACATGACTCCATTCTCGCGGCCTTTTTATGCGTGTACCACACCACCCACCGCCATGATATTCCACAAACTTGCCGTTAAACTTGCTTGCCAATGCAAAGGTATCCACCCGATTCTCTCGGTTTTGCCAACAACAATTAAACCCGCTCAGACGTTCGTCCGATGACCGAAAAGATCTCAAGGGGACGTAGAAGCGCAAGGAAGGGTGAAGAAGAAAGGAGAAGAGAAGGAACAGGGAAGAGTCGTAAACGAAGGAAACGGAGAGATCCAGTTAGCTGTGGGAGACTTTATCGCTCGGCAGGACTACAATTACCCGGAGCATCGTGATACGTTCTCAACTTCGCGGCAAGGTATCCCTGCGGGCATTGAGATTCCAGATAGGCCGATATATCACTGGTTGGTCTCGTTAGTTATTGTCTTTTTTGTTATTTTCGACTGCTCACATTCCATGACGTTTAATATCTTTAGGGACGCAGATCAAAGTGTTTGCATCAATTGATTTAGCATACGGTCACGTGGAATCGCAAGAACGAATGTTTACTGAAATCGGATCGCATGACGGTGGCCTATGAGGCAGCAAACATTTAACCGAGTTATCTCGGCATCTTCGCCAGTCGTGTTAATGCTCGGCCATTTATAACTCGGGACGGTTGGTCGGTGGGCTAGCTGGCTGACTATCATGAATCACCTCCAAAGCAAATGTACGCGAGTTTAAAGTCGCTAACACCGCTGCTACTGGCTTCCTCGGTTTCTCATTCTCTCCGCAAGATATCAGGCATTCGGGTCAGCTAGGTCTTCAGAGTCTCATCCCTTTCAAGCCTATTCGCGATCTTCCATCTCCTTCCGAATAGGTTTACCCGAGATCTCGGTATTTCGCCCGAAGCACAAGAGTCAGCTGCGAATTGCAGTGACTCGTACTCATTGGAGCCCCTTCTTGGATCTTGAGTTTGACTTGTCCGTTTTTTAGCCATGAGATTAAGACTCGTCTTTCAGTCGGTCTAGTCGAGCGTCTATATTAAATATATAAAGAACAGAACAATAGACAATCTTGATGTTGTAGCACGTAGCTGAATCTTAATTTTATGTACGAGAAATTGTACCATGCGGGTAAACTCGACGTTTCTCATATGTTCTCCCTCTCTCTCTCACTCTCTCTCTCTCTCTCCCTCTCTCTATTCCTTCGTTTCTCTCCTCTTGCATTTCTCTCCCTCGAATCCCTTTTAGAGTTCCAGTCGTTCCAGCCATTCCAGTTACTCTCTGCGAGAAGTGCTCGCTCTCTGTCTCTCTTATCTATCCACGTACCCTTCTCTATGCAGGAAACAACAAGCAATCGGTTTAGCATAGCGACCGCGTCGAAACCGCTCGGAATTTTGCTGATTCCACGGAATGAAAATACAGCGACGCCCGGGGAAGCAGCGCTTACGGGATATCGATCCGGTGAGCCTCGCTTGCTCGCTCCGAACATTCGTGACCGTCTCTCTGAAATGTCTGCCGGTGGGTCACTCACGCGCGACCTCAAGACCATTCCAGTCACAGTCGCGCCACGATAACTTAAAGTTCAGTGCGTTACTCTGCTTTTAATTTGGCCATCCGCTCGACTCTGTTCGTATATCATATGACAGGTGCTATTTCATTTTATTTCCTGCAGCACGTAGCTGTGCTGTATACGCGCTAGACCTTCAACTCATAATCGTACGACGATTCTACAGTTCGGTTTGCGTTATCATTTAGGAATTACGAGAACTGCAAAAGAATCTCGAGAATCGTTGAATTTCTAGAAGAATTTTGACAAGCGGTCACAGCTATCCATTAACGTAGTATCAAGAGGTGTTACTTCTTTGTGATTCCGACGGGAGGGAGCTGGAGAGGAGAATAAAGGGATACAAAAAGATAATGTAGATGAAAGTTGTGTAGCTGCTGAACTCTCTCTAGATAGCCTCGAGCCTCCCGAATCTCCCACCCAACCGTGTACCTTCTCTAGAATGTCCTTTATGTGCAACCAAATGAAATTTCCATGCTTCTACATTAACATGAATTGAAACGTAATGCCACAAAGGACAAATTACGAATGCCACCCGCTGCTCACCGCCCATGCTTATTCACTCGCTTACCGACTTACTACTGAGCATGATCCCTCCATCCTCCGCCATATTCTCCTCCTGAGCTCTCTCGGTCTCAGACCTCACCGACGATTCGGCCTTTCTATCTGGAAAGCTATCTCTATCGTTGTCTTTGGATGGCTCTGCTTTTCTGTTTGCTCGCTAATTAAGACTTTCTCTGTTGAACTCACGGATGACAAACTCAACTTAGAAGTAAAGAAAATGTCTTGCCGGTTAATGATCTCGTTATCATCCCGCGCTCAAGTTATTCATGGCGGCAGTAATGATATATCTCGCAGGAAGCGTGTTACATATTACATGTCAATTTTAATTTTTCTTAGGTCTCTTTGTTACAATATATATGTATAGCTGCTATCGCAACAGGAAACTTGAACATAACGATAGCCGGAATGACATGAAGAAAGTGTGTCTTTCCTATTTGCGTAAGATATAGCCAACAGCATAGAGTTTCTACTCGATAGAAAAATATGGCAGACTGGCTATGTTCCCGCCTTAAATAGGGTATTTCTTTACAGTTATGAGCGAGTTAGCCAACTACCTCATTCCCTTGTCTGAGTTCCTGTAGATCTATCTCCTCCGAGTCCCGCTCTACTCTACTCGTTCTTTCAATACAGCGAAGAGTATCTTTTCACCAATCGAAGTAGATGTTATTCGAAGAAGTGAAACAGTAATCGATAACACGCAAACTGGTCCTGCGAATAAAGACACTTCTTAGCACACGAGAATCGATACTCTACGTATACATCATAGTTGGTTATTTAATTGACAACACGGGTCAAGGTAAGGAACCGTGAGTTGCACACGTTCGACGACACAACTGAAAATAAACTGAAATATCAATATTTGAACGTGTAAAGGTGGGTCCGCCCTCATATGTGAAAATGCAAAACCGTCTATTTGGATTAAAGGCTAGCACCTTCTCAGTGGCGATCAGGACTAGAAATTTGGAAGTGAGAAGTAATGGGATAAAGGACAAGAGTCAGATGCAAGTCCAATAAACTCGAGCTTGACTAATAATTCATACAGTAATAGTGGTGCTTAATATTGGACTGACTGAGATTCGGGAAAAGTTATATTCGGTCAACGAAATTGTACAAATTGGCAGAAGTTTGACCGCATAAACTTCCTGTTGCAGCCAATTTTCTCAATTTACCATGAGACTCTTGCCACGACGCTCGTAATTTAATATTCCGGCTATATTCATCGGTGCACTCTTTATTACTGGCGGCGGAAGAAGCGACGGGTATTTTATTACAAGTTCATAAATATTCCCATTAAAGGAAGACCGTGCTTTCGCACTCACTGGCAGCTCTTCGTGATCTATATCGCAAGTTTCCCCGTCAGCTTCGCCTCCTGCAATTGATAACACCTTAAATTTCTCTCTGTCTCGTCTGGTAAGTGAAATTCTTCGAAAGTCCCGTTTAATTGGACGTACATGAATGAACGAGGAATTAGTTACAGGCACAAGAGCCTGTTCGCCGAACTCCTCTGACTCAAGTCACTTTGGTCGAACTTCCTCGAATATGGAAAAACGACAACATTGAGAAACCTAGTAGCGTCTGGATCCCGATCGACGTCTCTCTCGTCTTGGAGACCGAAATGCTCTGCTATGAACCTAAGGCCACTAAAAACATCTGAGGATGATTCCATATCTCCATGATTATAACGATCACTCTACAAGACAGGCAGGCATTATCAAAGTTGAAACGGCTCTACTTGAAGCCGCAATGACGCCACGGCTGAGGAAATCGATGGGGGCTAAGAGAGAAGGTGTAGTGCGGCACAGAAGGAGACGATACTATCAGAGAAGGTAGGTTTTCGCTAAACGGTTCCTCAGCCAACTAATATACTTGATTAATGAGCCATATTACTTCTCTGGACGAGGAACTCAATTTCAATCTGGCAAATCCTTATGAACAGACATTCTCGATTGCGCGACTTCGAGAATCTATGTTCTCTTGGAGGTCGTCCCCGCTGATGCTTCCCTCATATCGATGAATGTTTAGTACTCGAAAACACGCATGTCTGGTTGCTCTTGGCTAATTAAGATCATTCGTTTGAGTTTATTGATGCGTTGCGGTCACGAGGCAGGCAATGCATTACTGCACGACAACCTGATACCTTGGCCCTTACATATCGATGGCAGTAATGATGACATTATTTCCTGGCAGTTGGCAGCTTTTATCTGTAATAATATGATGGCGTCGCCAAGAAACGGCCTGTCGCGTGTTCAACCCCCCTCCTCCCCCTTGTTCGAGTCCAATCGACTGACTTATCAATCGTGATTCCAAGGGTGTGTGGAATCGCGAAGATTAAACAAGTCGCGGGATTTATTTAGAATAAGCAAGTTCGCGAGGCTGGAATGATGCTAAGCTCTTTGGCTGGATAAACTTTCCAGACACTGCATTGGCATCGATTGTGGCCCCATGCCAAGACCTCCTTATCCTACATAATATTTTACGAGCGCCAACCTTGTTTTGCGCCAACCAACTAAGAGACACACTTTTTTCACGGTGTTTGAATAATCGTGCGGACGAGTGGAAGATAAAAATAGGCTGTACCCCACCAGGAGCATCGATTGCAATTGATTCTTTTTCCCAAAACTCTTCTCCTCTGTCATTCATGTCGTTTTTTCGCCTAGATTCAAAGGCATGCAAAGAGTAATATTTAAGAGAGAGGTTATGTGCAAGTGCGAGCAACTGAGATTCCTTGTCGTTTGGTGCTATTGAAGGCAGTTGAAGAATAGGATTCATCAGCTCCAGATACTTAGGGACTCTTTCAGTTAATAAATTCGACTTTCCTTATTTGGTCACAACGGAGGAAAGCCGAGGACGATCAGAAGAGTGGCTAGAGGGAATAAGCGTGGGGATAAAAGCTAGAGGTTAAAGGGCAAAAGAGGGCGCATTTAACGAACCAGAAGGCAGCTGCTATTGAAAATTGCCGTTGGACCTTAGCATTAAATTGACCGTTAACGCGCACGTATTATTGGCCGGCAGCTACGTTTATTGGCAATAACGAATCTCTTGCGGATTTTATCATGGTAGGCATACCTTCGAGAAGTCCAGCGAAACGAGAAGAATCGAAGTCGAAGATGAAAACATGGCCTTGATGACGCTCGTAGTCCATTATTGAATGGATTTTGGGCGGCTGGGACAAATGGCTTTAGGAAAAACTGCGAGTATATCGAAGGCTTGGTAAAGGTGGATGATTGCTTTCAGCTATCTGACTGCACACTGTCCTGCGACGAGGATTCTATTCTCCGTATTGTCGATCAGTTAGCAACTAGAGGAGATTATTTCAATGTCAATCGAATTTACTGGGCACCGCCTTTGCACTCGTCCTTTCATCTCCTATTTCACCACTTGATTCCGTTCTCATTTCCTGTCCTTGTAGACATATGTATATCCATTAGGAATTGCATGCGCAATACCTTAATATTCATACGTTCGCTATACTACAATACATATACAATTTTGGTTATTTTATTTATTAAACTTCTTGAACCCTGTGACAGATGTGGACATTCATGTTTGTCATGTAAGAATAAAAATATCTCAGAGAGCGAACCGGTTTCGCTTTCTAGTCAACGTTTTTACTTTATTGGCTGGTCACTGTAAATCCGGCGATAGTACCTGAAAATTTGTAAGCATTCAGCTGTCTGGAAGCACAAGTTCAATTCTCCCTCGGGATAACAATCTTTCTCTCTTCCCGTTCGCTCCGGTGTCTTACCGGAGCAAGGGAAATAAGGGAGGTAAAGGAGGTAAGGAAGGGAAGCAGGCAGGCAGGCAGGATGCGCCGTCAGAACGTGAGAGGCGAGAGGAGCATATCCGCTTGGTGGCCTCTGAACTCATATATTCTGCGGCCGGAGCAGTAACTAACAATTCGTAGTTTGCGAGCCGCCGCTATATTTTCGTCAGTTCATTCCCCGGGGCACTACTTGGGAACCGCCAATTTATTAAGAGCACCGAGAGGCTCACGATGCACCACGTCGTAGCTTCCTGGCTACTCAAGATTCTTGCTTAACGTAAGAACTGGAATCCTAATTACTTAAGGGCGATCGCATCGATACAGGAAACAAAATTACTGCTGTAAAGACGAAGGATCACTCTAAGGAGATCGGACTGATGGCGGGAATAAGAAAGGAAGAAACGGAGTACGAAACGGAACTCTGTTTGCGTGCAAATGACTCGTGAGCTCCGGCCATTCGAGCTGCTGATACAGGATAATGATAATCACGTTAATGACTCCCCTATCATTGAACGCTTTCTCTCTCGCCTTTTCTCCACTCGACGGACTCGACGAATACTCAAACCCAATTCATACTCGAGCTAGTTTCACCACAGGAATACAAATCTTGCGTGATAGACTGCAGTGCGCTTGTTGGGTGCACCAGTGTATAGTAATAGGTTGGAGGTATACCCTATACGCCAATACCCCACCTCATCGTAAACCATCATCAGCGTCATTCGACATGGCACTTGCAATCGAGAGCTACCGAATCGAGAGGTGTGAACTTACCAAAGGAATAGAGTCATTTTATGCTAATTGGCGCTGCTTTATTGTCGGTGCACGACTCGCGTTATGCCAGCGCACGACATTTGAGAAACGAGCGGTATTATTTCCTGCGGCACTCACACGAGAGGAATAAATTTCCATCGGTTTTCTTTCCCCGCCGAGCCCGTCAGTCCTCGCGAATCTTCGTGCTTCTCATTCGCACTTAACCAGCACGAAGAAACGCTTCAACGGAAAGGGGGTTCTAGAACATTCGAAGATTCGAACTAGTTCTCACCCTCTGACCGCCTCTCTCGCTTGCTCTACGTTTCTATACTCTACGTCACCGGCATAGACGGCATCGCCGACGATAAAATGCAGTCGATCGTGGCACCCTTCGAAATCTCAGAATATATTTATTCGGAATAGGAACGTCGCAAACCTCTTGAATGCCCGATAGACACTACCATACATTGCTTCCACGTTATCGAATCACTTGAGATGGATTATGGGGGGGGGGGGGGGGGGAATTTTCATCCCAAACCTGCCACTTTTTCTGCCCCAAAAGAATTTCTTCAGTCCC
>JAYRCB010000169.1:0-12251 GCA_036026315.1 Trachelus stipa
TGTACCTTCTTCTCCAGCGCCTGTCACTCTCACTGCCAACCTAACCTCCAACAGATTCCCCGTCCCAACTGCCCCAATCCTCACTTATTCCTTCGCTCCCTTTACTATCCAATTATCTCCCCCTGCACCACTCACCCTCCTCTATACTCACCACCGCCTTCTACCCTCCTACCACCTCTACACACACCTCCAGTCCCCTTTCTCTATTTCCTGGTCACGCACTCACTCTCCACACTAGTCACCGGAACCGGAAGTCCTCGTTATAATATTTAATAAAGCAAATATAAAAATAGTTTCTAGTAGGCACTAAATACTGTTCTTACAAATTATCTTACGTTATATACTGTCCCTCCAAATTCTCCTGTATCACATGTTTTATCTCGTTTATGACTGTTTTTATTTCGTCAAGACGACCTAATACTGCTTGACGATGTTTTTGTTTTTCAATAAGTTCGTCTTTATACAATAGCATCTTTTCCTGCTTAATTTCCAAAATTTTTTTTTATATTCATCCGAAAACAAGGTTTTTTTCTTCTAACAAACGAATGATTGATTTCCGCGTAGCTTTTCGACCAGAGGGACGATGTTCAGAAGCAGTAATTTCCTGCAACAACCAAATTTCGATTGGTGATCTTTTCGATTGGGTCATCATTATCAACATTATTAATAGATTCCCACTAAAGAAAAAAAAAACAAGCAGTTCAAAACAGAATAACACTACTACAGTCAATTACTATAATTACTATCATTATATTTATGCAATGATTTACATGAGAATGTTTATCAATTTCTATAATTGATGATGAGGGAACTGCCAAGGAGAATTCATCACTGAACCCTCCTTCGGGAATCCCTGAAAGCCCAGCGGCATCCGGAGTGAGGAATTCCAATAGACTATCCTCTACTTGTGTGCTTTTTAAAAACCTGTGGAGGTCCTCCGCCAGTGCCGGTTGTACATGCTTTATGGGCAGCCACTTGCTTCAATACATTGCATTTCTAGTCGCGCCATGTTTAAAATATAAATTATATATTTAACAACTATGTAAATATAAGCAATTTCCCATTACAGGACAAGTACATACCTTGGCGCAATCTTTGCTTTTCTTCTGTCGCCCACAACCACGAGAATTCAGCATCACACTGATTTCATCCCACATGTGGTTCTTTTACATGTAATAAATATAATATAATTTATTAATAATAACAAATGACTATAGTTAGAAACTCATGAAATTAGTTGTGAGAGAAATTTAAGTAACATTTATGAATTTTAGGTTAAATTATAACATAATATATGTTAGGTTAAGTTGTGGTAACCAATTTTTGCTTGTTCTCCGAATTCCATCGCAATCGGCCGCGATCCAAATTGGGATATTTCTTCATGAAGTCTAATAACATAATTTTTTGTTTTTCGGTGATGTTCATTATAATTTAGTACGCCGTATATTAAGAACTGTTAATCACGATCGTTGAAGAATGAATGTCACGAGAAACCTAAGAAAACTGTAAATTTGGTTTAAATTTGCCGCCTACCCTACATTTTTTAATCTAGTGATGTCGCATTTTCACTCGACTCTTATATAATCAAGCGAATCATCTCACGTGAGATGAAGATGCGAGAAGTGAGCAGTCTCACCCCAGTTACACAATCGACCCTCTGGACTCCCTGGATTTCCACACCCGACACCTAGATACAAGAAATTATGGAACGGAAGACCTGGACACTCTGGACTTCCACGCTGGACACCTAAATACAGGAAACTACGGAGCGGAACACCTAGACACCCTGGACTTCCACGCCCGACGCCTAGATACAAGAAATTACAGAGCGGAAGACCTGGATACCCTGAACTTCCACATCCGACACCTAGATACAATAAACTACGGAAGGGAACACCTGAACACCCCAGACTTCCACGTCCGACACCTAGATACAGGAAACATCCCATATCTCTAAAATCTATAACTTAAAATACAGGGAATTATGTCAAAGCACATACATACGTACACCCATACACACGCACTCCATATGAAAGCGTTAATAATTCTATACTATTGTGAAAGCAGCTTTATATTAACTGAAAATTCTGTGTGAACGGTAGCTTCACGTACAAAATGTATTTGATTGTGTTGTGTATTCGTAAATTACCAACACCATCCAGAGTACAAATAGGTAAAGAAAGCAAAACAGTCAGCGCCATCTGTCGTGTAAAAAAGTAGATGGACGTACGACGACGACGACGGAACTGAAATAAAATCATCTCGTTCGCCCTGATTTCGTACACTAATCGTATTGAACTTGGTGGCAGTCGCTTCAGAACCTTCAATTCCTATAGTGAATGTACTAATAACTTTTCCTCATATACAGGGTGTCCCAGAATTACTTTTACACCCGAAAGTGGGTGATGGCTGGGGGTCCCCCGAGTACCCTCCCGCAAGCCGTTTGCCAAAATTCGCAATAGTTTTTAAAAGGGAAGCATTTAAGATGCACCAATCAGAATGAAGAATTTCCGCGGGTCATGGTTGCGCGGTGGGAGGTATAGTCGTGGCAGGCAAAAGCTAACTGCTACATCCGGATGGCGCGATTCGCAATTGTTTCTTAATCCGAGCGCTAAGCATTTCCGTTAACAGACTGCCGATACTGGCCGAACTCCTTAGCTTCGTGCAGCAGAACTCATACCTCGAAACAGTTGAGAATCGCGCGGTGCACGTAAGACGGCTGCACGAAGCTAAGGAGTTCGGCCAGTATCGACAGTCTATCAAGGAAAATGCTTAGCGCTCGGATTAAGAAACAATTGCGAATCGCGCCATCCGGCTTTTGACGTACCAGGAGGAAGCTGAATACTTCCCTTCTATCGAGCTTTTGCCGTACGAAAATTACGCTCTCGGACTCATCGAGTTGCTGACCTTCAATTCGATTCACAACGTGGACACTGATTACAAGCTGTGCGTGGGGGATGAAGTTATTGCTATACCTACTGGTAGCTACGAGATCGAAGATATCGAAAACTACGTGCATAGCGCGTTGACGGACAAGAGCATCGTCATTCAGATTAAACCTAACAATAATACGTTGTGCAGCGAAATTAAGTGCAACAGTGATGTCGACTTTCGACCCAACGATGGCATAGGCCCCTTGTTAGGCTTCACTCAACGTGTTCTAAAAGCTAATAAATTACACACCTTCGACGTACTAGTCGCCATTCTCAAGGTGAACGCCCTATGAGTCGAATGCAACGTCACGACGGGCGCTTACATCAACGAGCGTGAAGTGCATATCATACACGAATTCTTTCCGATCGTGCCACCCGGATAAATGATCATAGAGGTGCCATCGCACGTCATTTACCTACCGATCGCCACCAAGACGATAGATCATCTGCAGCTTCGAATAGTCGATCAACATGGGAAGCTGGTGAATTTTCAAGAAGAAGTCATAACGATCAGGCTGTACGTCAAATCCATGCAATAGAGGGTATCGTCTACAATAGGAAAATTAGCAGTGGTTATAATAACAGGCCGGTATGCCAAAAAGGGATCGGTCGTCGACCGCTTCTCAAGACGCTAACACGTTGAAACGTTTTGTTTCTGGAAAATATAAGATTCAAGGTCACAATAAGAAAGTAAAGCGGTTGTTCTGTTGCGTTCTTTTTGTCTGCCGCGTACCATCGAGGAAGAAACGCTGAACATTCAGACAACGATCGTCTTCGATGAATTTATATCACACTGTGAAACGCATGCGCATCAACCTTACGCCTCGTCAACGTACAACAACAGCGACGAGGTTCGAATCTCCGTTCAACATCAAGACCTGTGCTTACTACCGACAAAAGTTCGCTGCACGTATATGGAAAGCTGGTCAAGGAAGATGGATCCACGGCGACTTCGAGCACATTTCTGGTCAACAATGCCATTTGCCATCTCTTCGAGGAGATTCGCTACGAAATCAATGATATAGAGATCGACAGGAACAAGAACTTCGGTCTAACAAGTCTCATGAAGGGATACGCTTTCCTGAGTCCCGGTCAATGATCCTTGATGGAGAACGTCGGTTGGTTTGTCGTCAAAGAACGGGAGAAATTGACCAATACAGACGGTTACTTAGACGTACCCATTCCGCTGAGTCTGATACTGGGTTTCGCCGAAGATTATCGCAAGATTGTCGTCAACGCTAAATACGAGTTGATTCTGACAAAAACAAAGAGCGATGTGAATGCAATAGTGCAAACTGCTCCGGAAGAATGCAAAGTCGTAATTCAAAAAGTGGAATTGCTGATACCGTACGTAAAGGTGTAGGATCGACGAAAGATACAGCTGCTGAGATTCATCAAGAGGGATGCGCCCATCTCCGTGAGCTTTCGTACCTGGGAGCTGTACGAGTACCTTCTACTCCCTACCATCCGATTTTGATGAAACTCAACTATGCTGTAGCGCTTGACAATCTAAGAGACACGTGTCTTTTTTTATCGGCAAAAAACGGTTTTAAGGGGTGAAATCAACCCCCAAAGTTGGGCATATCAAGGGGTGGTAATGCAGTTTTACCCAGAAAGAATCGACCTATTTCAATGAAACAAAAACTAAAATTTTTCTCATCGCGAGTAATGTAAAATACCCCTAGACATTAAAAAAAATTGTCTTTTAAGGGGGTGAACCTCCCTTTGAGTATTTCTTTTTCACCCTATTTAAAAAACTTACGATTGGAATTTAATGAAACACGTATCATTTGAAAGAGGAAGTAAAATTAAAGTTTATATGTTTTGGTTTTTTTGTGGGAAGTCACGTTTAAGGGGGGTAAACCACCCCCTACGTACTGATGCATGAATTCCCATATGGGACTACTTACCGCGCAATTTAAAAGTGTACATGAATTTAAAATACCCTCGTTACTGACAATCGATAAACAATAAGTGAAAATTAGCGAAGTTCTCCTGCCTAGGCCCTTCTCCTGGCTCGTCTCGCGTTCCCTCTCCACGACGCGTAGCTCGGCGTCGCTATCGTTTCCCGGTCAACGAACGGTTCTCATCTTACGGAAACGGGATAAAGATAAAAATATCGCACCACATTGGTAAATAAAAGATTATTTTAACATTCCGCCCATCATTAGTCAGTGTAAACCAAGTTATTTTTAAAATTAATTTACACTTTTAAATTGCGCGAGAGGTAGTCCCATATGGAAGTCCATGCATCGGTATGCAGGGGGTAGGTATGGAAGGGGTAGTTTACCCCCTTAATTAGAGGTAATACGTTAATATTCACTTGTTGTTTATCAATTGTCACTAACGAGAATATTTTTAATTAATTTACACTTTTAAATTGCGCGAGAAGTAGTCCCATATGGGAATTCATGCATTGGTAAGTAGGGGGTGATTTACCCCCTTAAACGTGACTTCTCGCAAAAAAACAAAAACATGTAAACTTTAATTTTACTTCCTCTTTCAAATGGTACGTGTTTCATTAAATTCCAATCATAAGTTTTTTAAATAGGGTGAAAAAAGTAATAATCAAGGGGTGGTTAACCCCCTTAAGAGACAATTTTTTTTAATGTCTAGGGGCATTTTACATTACTCGCGATGAGAAAAATTTTAGTTTTTGTTTCATTGAAATCGGTCGATTCCTTGTAGGTGAAACTGCATTACCACCCCTCGACATGTCCAACTTTGGGGATTGATTTCACCTCCTAAAATCGTTTTTCCGCCGATAAAAAAAACACGTGTCTTTTAGATTTTCAAGCGCTACAACATAGTTGAGTTTCATCAAAATCGGAGGGGGCACTAAAGTGACGTTCCTTGTCAGTTGGAAAAACCACGATACGTGATACTGGGTTTTTAGACAAGCATAAAGAACACGAAAAATAAGAACGCTAGTCACTTTGACCACTGCAACGTCAGAGACGTTAAGCTCTTTCTGAATTCGCAATGTTATCCCTATGGAAATCTGAATCTTGACATTGATCATAATCAGTTTGCTCTGCTGTACGTGATGTATCCAAACTTTCAAGCTACCTATTATGGCAGGAATCCTGAACTTTTACTGAAGAAGAATGAATATCTCGATTCCGCTCCATTGATCGTTATAGATTGTTCCAAGCAAAACGAATCCTGTCGATATTCATCTGGAATTCGAGGCGCAAGACAGTTTCCCTGCCGATACATCGGCATTCTGCCTGATCCTGCATGATCATGTAGTCGAATACAACCCGATCAGTGGTGGGGTGAAAAAACTGGTATAAAGTGGCTGTACTCGTCTCTCGACAGCAATTTCTCCGAGCCTGCAACGTTTCTCTTTCAACCACCTTGTCCATGGAAATGCTTACCCGCCAAGTACAAGAGTATGAATTTGTGGTTGGAACGCAATTTTCATACATATAAGTTGTATATTTTTTTAACACGTATACATAGTAGTATTAAGAGCATACGTATAAACGTTTACAAACATTGAAACTCAATCTGATTGTACTGTCCACCGAAGTAACGCAGGAGAAATCGTTCTTCGTCAGCAGCATGCACCATGTTCTGGAACAAAGTCTTTTAAGACTTTAGACATCTTTGTTGGTAGAAATGTTGAGAAGCAATTTTCAATGTCAACGATTAATCTCATTCCGTATTTTGTTTCAATCTTCCGAATACAACTAATCTTGTATTCCTTTTAAACCTCTAGTTCTGCCAACTTTTTCGTTGGAAGAAATGCGTCCAAACGATCCACTTTGTTAATTTTCGAGAAGTTCATTTTTCTTAGTTGATCTTCAAACTTTTCATGAGATCGTTAATGTCTTTCTTCGTTTCACTTTCTCGAAATGGAGCAGGATCGCTTATTTTTCACTGACAGCAATAATGAACTTGAAGGTTTGACGGACTATGATCGCTGCCCACCATCGAAGGGCCTTTTATACAAAGGTTTCAAAATTTTCCTGAAATAGTTTTGCATCGGTTCGAGTGATAAGACACCTACCCGAATTGCGCAATTTGAGCTCGAATTCTACATCAAAACATTTCGGACACGCATTCGTAAGCGCACAAAGGGCCGCTTATCTTCTTCTATCTCTAAAACAGTGTCCTGCTGCCGCCTGAAATCTGCATGGGGGGTCGGAGGAATCATCGAAAGCTTCGGGACGGGGGCTGCCGTTCAAAACTTGCACGAAGGTTTCCAAGAAACGAATGGCTGACGAGAGCCGACAAATTTCTTGGAATCGATGCTGCTGCATCCTCGATGCGCAATTTTGCGAAATAACGTTCATGGTCAAATCAGTTGAAGGCTGCCGTCTGAAATCTACATGGCTCGGGGAGGGTGGAAGCGGGTTCGTCGAAGCTTCTAGAAGGCTTTCCGGGCTGGGCGGCAAGGTACTGTCTCAAAACGTCGTGCGAGAGGACTCCCGGCTTTGGGAGCGATCCTTCGCGACTTAGCACAGACACGAACCGTCGAAGGTTCTAGAAGGTTCTCGATCGTGTACGATTCCCAGAATGGAATGTAAAATTCCTGGAATCCCCCATAAATTCCTAGAAAATAGGGGTCTCGGTGTCGTCACTTCCGGAAATCGTAGAGCTCACGACGGCAATTTATCACGGACACCCACCTTCGAAGGTTCTAGAGTGTCAGTATAGCTCGGTTACAGGAATCCTGCTCCAGAACCGGCCCAGCTATACTACTGCGATAGATAGACACAAGTTTCTTGTTGATTGAATGGGCGTCTGCTAATAGCTGATCATTTTCAGGCAACTGTATGTATTGTAACGTAAGAAATTCCCAAACAAAAAAAAACAATAGATGAACACTATTTCTCACGTTAGCAAAAACGACCCGCAATGGTCCTCTCTCTCTCTGCCTCCTGTCACCAACACGATATAACGGGTTGGGCGCCAGGTATCCCTCGCTGGAGTACCACGAGTGCAACGCACTCTCTTTGTCACTAACTAATTTACCCAATTCGGAAGGGTTGGGTTACACTAAAACTAAACACGAATGTAACGGAAGCGAGGACCATGAAAACAACCTAAGACGGGTCTCTCGATCACAAAGGGTCACCAAAAATCTCACTACGAGATGCACCAAGGGACAACGGCCGATCCGTAAGATGTTCATCAAGCCGAGGAGGATAGAGAATCGCTAAAAAAGATTTCACCAAATGCCTTATCCGGTGGCTAGCTAGTCGGAAGTGTCGTGGCGTTCAGACAGGGAACAGAGGAAGCAGAGTATAAAGCAGGAAATGCACTATATTAGTTTAACGCACCAGAGCTATTAGAAAGCTACTAGAAAAGCAATTAGAAAAGATAGCCCAAAAGAAAAGTTACATAAGCCAAAAACATACGGCAAGAATATGCGAAAGACAAGAGCGGTGCGAAGCAAAGCCAACTGAATTAACAAAAGTCTTACGCTAAAATAACAAAGCCAACAAAAAGATTCTGTATAAACCAAAGTGAAGTTAATTTAAGAAGATTACTACAAGATACATGCGAAAAGAAAAGCGCAGGTAGAGATAGGCAAGCAATAGAATAAAGAGCAAGCGGAGAATCATAAGTAAGATAATCTAACATGTAATGTTATCTATTGAAATTCGTAATGGTGACTCTAGATAGTCTCAGGATTTACATATACGGAGCGTAGAGTAGCAGGGCGGCTATATCGCGGTTGACGGCGCACGCGTGAGCGGCGAGCTTGGCGAGTTCGTAGACGCGGGCGTAGCGTGTATTCGCGGGAAGCGGTGAGGCTCACCGCCCAGAGCCGTACCTAGCAGTTCGAATTTATAATATTTTTCTGAGAACTAATCCGATCGTTTTTAGGTTCTCGCAAACGGCGCAAAATAAATATGACAGATCACGGGCGTTATAAACACGAATCAATAATGATAGTTCATAAAAATTTACGACAAAGTTACTACGATAATTCTCTAAATCTTAAAAGAGTTCTATGCGAATAGAAAAGAGTCAATCGCAGCACCCGGGGAGTCTAAAAATAACAGAAAATGCGACACATACAAAATACAAAATAGATAACACGAAGAAATCACATAAATAGCGAGAGCATAAAGTATAACAATTATCACTAAAAGCGTCCTATAGTTGCTTACTATAATTCCTTTGCATCTTAATAATTTATCTTAGACGAATGCTCTTAACGATTAATTGGCCGTGCTCTACAGGAGCGGCAAAACGGCTGAGGAAAACACACCCGGTCATCGCGAGGGTCGAGCGTGTATCGTGAGAACAACGGATTTCGACTAGTCTAAAGGCCAGAGGGGCGCTTAATATTCAGCAACGAATTAATTAGGAAGATCTATGTTGTGAGTCCAAATACTGGATTCACGGAGTCGACTACTGGAAAGGTTTTCGGGAGTCAGATACTTAGGGATTCGACACCCGAGTAAAAAGTTAGAACTAACTCTCGATAAAAAGTATAAAGTTTATTAAAACAAAATTGGTTACGTTAGATTACACTATTATAAACGAAACTATTTGTGTGGTGAGTACGAAATCACGAGGCTGGAGGTTAGTACTTGGACTAAGTTATCGTAGTAACACTTCACTCGTAGCTCTTTTACTTCGTCTGACGTGCCACCAGACCGTCTGTCTTATATATCTTATTATGGAATTTTTGGAGATGCAATGACCAAAAGAATTGTTTCTATATTTCGCTATGGTATCAATGATGCATCTCCTTGTTTCCATAATATTTGGTGGGTGGAATGTGCCGCGTCGCAGCGTAACCATTCCGTCGCTTCGGACGTAGGCGCGATTACCAAATTTATATTATGGTTTACAACATGCGTACCCCCACAGAAAAAGAAAAGATCCATTCTCATGGGCTTTTCTTTTTAGTTTTATATTATTTTGTAGGTCGTCGTACTGGTTCCCTGTTTCGTAATTTTGGCTTACATCAATTTTTGCTGATGTCGGGGTTCAGTCACCCGAGAAATTCGTAATGTGTACTGTGACGTGATTTTTCAAATCATGGTCCCAAAGCGGTTCCGGTTACCGATATAGTTAACGTTCTCGATTTCTGGTTCTCTTCGTGTCGCTACCTTGCTCAGAAGCTACGCTCTCGGATTGAATCGCATAGTTATGTCAAGGCTCTCGTAAGATTCAGTTATGGTTTAGTTGAGGTCGAGGTGCCCGAATTTGCCGTGGGGAGATAGTCTCGACGTACCAAGTTGCCCGGCAGAGGAGAGTACACGACGGCGACGTTTCAACGGACTGGCAGAAGCCCGGGTGAGATACCGGCGCCCCGCCGGAGATGGGCAAAGGGCTGTAGAGCAGGCGGAGATAGCTTTGTTACAATTAAGGGCAGGAGAGGAACCTCCTGCCCGAGTTAAGGATGTCGTGCCCAGCTGTCGCCCGATGCCCTCGGGAAGCGGCCGTGGAGGATCTCCATATAATACGTACCGATTCGCTAAGGAACGCTCTCGATTTGGTTTAAAGGGACGACTCGAAGAAGATAGAAGAGTTATTGGATATGAGGATCTCGACCAATCAGAATGATTAGTTTTCGGATTTGGCTATTGTCAAAATAGTCTGTCTCGGGGCACCGACCGAGGTGTCACGGGCTCGCTCGCGCTTCCGTGTGCTATCTGTTAGTAGTTTTTCTAGCCGTGTTTCGGTACGGCCTAGCAAGTTCTCGAATTGGATAGTTCTCGCGTTGTTTTCGTGAAATCCGGAGGTGTAGTGCAGTGCCTTGGTGCAGTGCCCACCACAGTGTCCTTTGGATACAGTTCTCGGCCATCCCGCATTAGCTGTACCAGCGCCGGTGAGTTCTCCCAAGTTATCAATTGGTGAAGGGATCTCAATATACAGTTAAGCTTCATTCTCTGACGTTCTCGATTCGCTGCTCTCTGTCTCTCGCACTATTTGCCTGCCTTACCCCGACCCTCTCTACCTCAACCTAGCAGCCTGAGCGACCGTGCATTTGCGTAACCGTCCGCTCCCGTTCGTGCATCCAGTTGCGTTTGCTGATTTTACGCGACCCCAAAAATCAGCACCCACGGTTGCGTTTCTTGATTTTACGCGTCCCAAAAAATCGACAGGATTCGTTAAGCTATCATCTCTTCCGATAGGTTCCGTCAGAGCTCTCGTTTTGGTGGAATTGGGCCAGTTCCATCCCAAGTCCCAGTTTATACCGGCTCGTCAATTCCCGGTGAAACAAGAATTGGCTGGCGCCCGCCTGGCTTGCGGATGCATGAACGACGGGTGGACGGCCGAAGGTAACGTAGGTTGGTGCTCGAAGATAGTTCGCTTTCAGATTTTGTTTAGCTGTCGGTGTCGAGTTCAGATAAGCATAATTCACGTTACAGTACATATCGTTTTACTTCCCGTGTACATGATGTTATTACAATCGAGTCTTAAATTACGGTGTGACATTATTTGGATTCGGGGAAGATTATCCTATTACTATTACACTAGGTGGGGTAGTTTCCCCGGGAGTAGTTGACTTTGTATTATTTACACTTTTCCTTAACAAATAAAATACTACATTTCCTAGTACAAAAATAGTGATACATAAAATTGTCCCTATTGAATAGGAGATAGCTGATGATATGATATCTATGAAAGTATCTATATTAGCCTGTTTTAGGTTGCTTTCTATATCTGACATTTTTCTGCTTAGCGCATTTAATTCGCTAGGATCCTTTATGAAGCTTCTTAGTTTAGGTTGTATATTATTATTATTATTAGGTACAATATTTTGCGTTGAAATATTATCAGTAATTAGTGTTAGGTTTAGAGGAGGTAAATAGTTTAAAGTTACATCTAGCTTATATATACCTTCGGTTTCCAGAGTGAAACCTTCGGTGGTTAATTTACATTTTCCTTTTATGTCTATAATTCCAGAGCCTTGCATAACTACCCTTTTTTGATTTCCACCATTAAATAATACCATAATTTGTTCTGGTTTGTTCGTTACATATAACCAAGAGTTGGGATTCTCAATTTCGATTAAGAGTGTATTTTCGATTCTGATTTGCCTTGTTTCACATGATGCAGGGTATGACGATGGATGTGTATAGAGTTGGATTTCGCAGGAACCGTAGGGTCTAATTTTAAATACTAGAGCCCGTATTCAGTACTCGCTCTTAAGGTCACTGAGGGCCCAGTCACGCTCGTCAAACGCGCGTTCCAACGCGAACGCGTGCGCGGACGCAAAGATTGGAACACATGTAATGTAATGCGACAAATCAAGATGGCATCGAACGCACGATCAGACGTGCGTTCAAGCGCAGCGTTTGGCCCATTTTCTAATTTTGCGTCTATGCGTGCGCGTTCTCT